>VDFB02333485.1:0-10431 GCA_007258455.2 Sequoia sempervirens
CCCGTTTGGTCCAAAAATACCAAAAATGAAAAAAAGAAAAAGCAGATTCCCTAAAAAATAGAAGTGTTAGAATTGGTCCAAAGCACAGGCGATCCTCGTCTCCCGGGCCTTCTGAGCCCTTCTGTGACATTTAGGCACTGATTCAAGCATGGATTATTGACTCAGCTTAGATGATTCTCAAAAGACTGACTTGAAACTCTCAAAATGATGACCTCATTGTAAAAAGACAAGTGATAAGTAGTTGGGACGCCGAGGCAAAAAGCGAAAACAGGGGGTCGCCATTTGCAATGGGGCGATGTGTGAAAAGGTCACAACATCTCCCTAGTAGCCGGGTTGTAATGCTTGATGCAAGCGATTATGAACTCAAGACTCTGAACAGCTATAGGAATAGACGTTGCTGCGAGGAGTCCAGAGTGTCCTAGGTTCCTGATTGAGGTGTTGCCTGCGCTCTCCAAAGCGTGTAAATCAAACACCGGCTTGATGTGATGCAAGTCTGTCTCAGCGGTTTTGATGTAATCATGATAAAGAGCTCAGTCTTGAAAACATTGGGAGTGTACTCCATTTTGGAAAATTTGAAGAACAACTGTAAACTTGCCTAGGTTCATACAAGTCTTGAGCAATTTCTATTTTTAGAATGTTGATTTTCTTGCTCCAACGAACAAATTTTTTGAAAAAATTTTTGAGATATGGGTTTTGCTCAGAATTTTGTTGCAAGACAACCCAGATCGTCTGTTTTTGAAAATTTTGAATTTTGCCTGAAAAAGCAGCAAACCCTAATTTCTTCAATTTTTCCCTAAAAAAGCTAGCATCTGGATTTTGTTCAGAATATAATTAGAAATGGACCCAGTTGATTAGATTTGCAAAACCCTGATCGAAAAAGCAGCCAACCCTAGAATTTGAAACTTTCTTAAAAAAAAGCTATGATATGGGTTTTCTTCAAAAGATTGATTTGAGAAGACCCAGATGGTTGAAAACTGAATGCACCGAGGATTTCACTGACATGCAAAATAAAAGCAGCTGCTGCAACTTGATGAAGTTCTTGAAAAATTCTTTCAGAAGATTGAAGTGAAAAGACCTAGATGATTGAAAACTGAAAACCTTGACCTTCTTTTTGAAAAGTTTAATCTTCTGGATGAAAAAGCTTGAAAAAGCAAGGGTTTATGCTTGCTGATCTGAAAAATCTGATGAAAAACCAGCAAATATGAATTCTTGGATCATGAAAATTCTTGAAACTTGGTGCTCCAACTTTCTCCTTTGAAGGCTACCTGCAAAAGTAATGAAAATAACATGAAAGAGAGGTGTTAAATAGACTTAGGGTTTTGTTTTTGCTTTGCTTTCTTTTGCTTTTATTTTCAAAACCCTAAATCTCAACTTCTTGAAACTTGGATGCCTTCCTTCACTTGTAATTTTGAAAGTTTTGAAAATCTTGAAATTTTTTCTAAGGCATGAGAAGTTGGGCGCCGTTCTTCACCAGGGGCGCCCACTTTAAGCAGTGTTAGTCAAATTTTTGATATTTTCAACTTTCTGTCATTTTGACCCCCTACTTCGCCTCTGATTTCCCGTTTGCAGATTGATCTGATGGGCGAGCTGAAGGTTTCATCACGGAGCTTGACTGATTCTGAGGAGGTTGTTTTGGAGGCACTTTTGGCGAAAAACTTCGTTTGGACTTTCAAATTCATGGGAGCCTTTTCCTTCCAGGGGCGTCCATTTTACCCAGAGTTAGCCATTTTCATGATCTTTAAATTTCTTCATTGACTCCTCTTCTATAGATGATCTCGTTGAATCTGGTGTTCCGGGCGTCAGATTAATTGCCTATTGTGCTCATCGCGAAGTTGACGAGATATGAGGAGGGGTCTTCTGAGATGAACTTTGCCAAAAAGTGAATTTTAATCCTTCAAAAGCTTGGGCACCCATCTTGGCTGGGGGCGCCCATGTTCACCAGACTTAGCTTATTTTCTACTTTTTCTTGCTTGCTTCTGAATTTTGAAATTCAGCTCTTGCCAGACCCTCTGTTCAGCTTCTTGTATCTGGCAACTGCGACCTCCGATTGACGTATCTCGTTGGAGAGCTGGATTGACTGCGAAGAGATCGCGTTAGAGACACTTCCTTGGATTCATCCATTTGAGCCCTTGAAAACTTGGGTGCCCTTCTTCACCAGGGGCGCCCAAATCTTCCATACTTAGCCATTTTATCTGTTTTCAACTTCAAGTTTGAAACCTTCGTTCTGTACCTTTGACTTCGATTTGAATTTGCGAGAGAATGACCAGTCTGGTGATCTGACGAAGACAGGCGTCGCAAAGCTGGCTGAATACTGAAGAGATCAAGCACATTTTCAAACCCTAACTGCTAGATCAGGTGCCTCAAAAAGCTGGGCAACCTTCTTCACAAGGGGCGCCCAAAATTCCAACACTTAGTCAATTTTTGATGATTTTCATGTTTTCTCGTTCTAACATCAGTTTGGAATCTCCCTGTTTAGCTTCGAATTCCGGATGACTGGATCGCCTGATGACTGCACTATTGAATTTGTTGCAGAGCTGGCAGAGAATTGAGCAACTTTGATTGGGAGTGTAAACCCTGATTTTATCATCTGATGCCCTAAAAAGATGGGCGCCCTTTCTTACCTAGGGCGCTCAAACTTCCCAGTGTTAGAAAATTTTCTTCATTTTTCTATCTTCTTCTCCGTTCTTTGTGTTAGCTCACCATTTTCTTCATTTTTCAATCTTCTTCTCCATTCTTTGTGTTAGCTCACCACCTCGCCTTTTGCTGAATGTCTGAATGCTGAATCTAACGCCTGGCAGCCGACAGACCTCCATTGATGACCTCGGAGCTCCTGATATGCTTATGAAAAAGCAGAATAGACCCAGTAGGGAAAAACTGATTATTTTTAGATTCCAACTGCACCGGCTTGATATGGATGTATTTTGAGCCAATCAAAATCAGTTCGGACCCTATTGGACCAACTTTCTATTTTTAGAAAGTTTTGCCAGTATCCATTTCCAAAGAAACCCAAAAAAACCTAGAAAATATCACTAAATTTAGAAAATTTCTAAAAATAGCAGTTTTCCTAAAATTTAGGGATGGAAAACTGAGATCTGGGTTTTGTAGGTTAAGCTGCTCTGAGCAGACCCAGATCGTCAGAATTTGAAAATTGTGTTTTAACCCCTCATGCAAGACATGCACACCCAAATTTTGACCTTTTTGACTGATTTAACAAGACGTTTACTCATTTCTTCAAAATGTCTAAGTGTAACAAAAATTTTAATTTTGGGGTACAACAAATATTACCAATGGTAATTATAATTATATTAAATTGTAATTACCCATGTTTGGAATTCAGCAATTGTTTGTATGTTATTTATTTATTTGTCTTCAGACGCTGGATAGTTTAGTGATACCATTTTTTGGGGACATGACAATAGTTCTTTGTAGTATTGGAAAAATTGCCTTTTAATATATCATCTTTTTTGGTTAAGGTTTCTCCTTCAGCCCTGATTTGCGCAATGTGTTCTTTAATGCTTTTATCTTTCAGGTATCTAAAAAAGAATTTAGATTCTTTGTCACCACTATTCAACCAGTTAAGTTTGGATGTGATTTTCATCCCTTGAACCCTAACAGCTTGCAACCTCCTTTAGAGAGTCCTTGATAAAATTGAGATCATTCCCCAATCCTTCATTGCTAGGATCCTCTTGCAACTTTGTTTCTGCCAATAGCATCTTTTCCTGAAGGGAGTCCTCCTCTTTTCTTCTATCCAAGTCCTTTCCTATTGTTCGGTAAAGGAATTTCCAGCCCTTGACATTGAGATCCCATCTCTCGATTGCACTTTTTTCTTTATGCATCCACTTATTAATGGACCTCAAAGTAGAGATGGCAGCCCTACAATCATTATCTTTTAGGAGCCTAGTGTTGACGAAGAAGTTTCCTTGAACACCCTTTTCTTTGGCTCTCACATCTTCCAATAGAATCTTGATTTTTATTGGATGATGATTAGGTAGTGTGTAGGGTTGCACTTCTACCTTGCAGCCTTCTTTGAATGGCTCTATGAGGAAGTGGTCTTTATTGATGTAAAATTTGTCAAGTTGGCAATAGATTCTTCTACCCCCCTTTTGAGTATTGCACCAAGTATACTAGATGGTGGTGCAATCCTTCTTCTGTCCTTCTATAGGGTCAATAATATTTAGTTTAGACTTCATTCTTTGCTAGAAATATTTTTCATTGCTTTTTCACTCCATATGTATACCACCATATTTATCCTCTCTTTGCTCTATCATATTAAAGTCTCCCCCAATGACCCAAGGTATATCTAGCAGGCTATAAAGCCATTTCCACAACCTAATTCTATCTTTATAGTCATTGGGTGCATATGTGAAACAAATTCCAAAAGTGGTGTCTTTCTTTTTCAAGGTAATCCATACTGCTTTGTTGTAGGGGAGACCCTAGATTCCAAGATAAGTTGTTCCCAATCTTTGGAGATTAGGATTGTAGCACCCCCTTTACCTTTTTCATGGTGGCTGACAAATTGAGAAGCATTACTCCAAATGAATTTTAAGTTAGTTTCTAAGGTGAACCCAATTGCTTTCACCTCTTGAATGAGAGCTACATCCTTGTGTTTCACCTGATTAAAAAACCTTCTCACAATATATTTCCTATCAGGGGATTCTAGCTCCTTTACATTCCATGAGATGCAGTTAAGATCCATTTGCTTCAGAATTGGGGAAAATCAACTTATCATTTCGGAAATTTCCAAAGCATTTTGGTAAGTTACTCTCAGTTTCCATCCTTTTGGCCGTGGGGATTGGAATTATAGCACTGTTCTTTTTTCTCTTTTATTTGACCATTTAGAAACTTCCCCTCCCAAGAGGGATAGTTGTCTCCTTCCTTTGGTTTCTATTTTTCTTTTGTTTTTGAGAGGAGACATCATTGGATTCTGCCTCCCCCCCAATGACCTGAACATTTTTTATTCTTATATCACTTGATTCCTCACAATTGCTGGCCTTTAACAAGCCATCAGAGGCTTGGGGGCAATCAACTGTTAGAACATATTCTTTTATGATATTACATTGTGTCTCCCCATTTGCACTGGGAGCCATGTGACTGCCTTCATTTTTATTACTGTTAGAGTTTTTGCTATATTTTATGCTATCCTCTTCAGTTTTTGCATAAGATAGACCACAACTATCTACCAAGATATCATTACTGTATTGGAAATTTACTTTAGCAAAGCCATCATTCGTTCTCTCCTTCCTTGGGGACCCAACATGACTTGCCTTTAGTCTTTTTTTGTATCTTGTAGGATACTAGAGGACTGTGCAGAATTTTTCAGTTTCATTTATTATTCTTTTAACCATGGATTGTTGTTTGGAGCTATTTTTGTGAGGGTTAGCCTCACTTTTCCCAATGTTGTTTATGGAGTTCCGTTCATTGATTTCCTGCCTGTCCTGTTCATTACATTCTATTGTGAAATCATCATCAACCGAGAGATTTTTAACTTTGTTTTCTAGTTTTTCTTTTTTTGCTTCTTTTATTCTTTTTCTTATTTCACTCATTACAATTTGCTGGGCGTTCCTCTTGCCCATTGAAAAAACCCGGACCAATTTTTTTTCAATTTTTCAAGAAGACATCAACCAAGAAGCACCCGTTAGGGTTAGTCCAAACCAAAACCAGCAGTTTGCAAGTAACTCTTTGCCAAGAATGCGCACTCAATCTCAAGATGAGAAAGATGCTGTCATATGGCAAGAGGGTCGTCAATACAACTGGAAAGAAATTACCATGCTGAAAGTAAACTTGACGCCAAGAATGTGCTTTCCAACCCAAGGTGGGAATGGAGCTACCATATGGTGGAGATACTAAGGAATTACAATGCTAGTTCAAAATGTAAATAGGCGGCAAGCCAGCCTCTTCCACTTATTCAGTGGGTATTACAATGAAGCAAAGGAAGAAGAAGTAAGATTGCTGACAGTACTACTGTTTAGCTTACAATGAATTAGAGAGTGCCTGCCAATAACATAGAATAAGAAGTCTAACAATGCTGCAATATAGTATAATGTCTCCTCAATGATCACAATGACTTTCAACCCGAACCCAACTCAACTGACAAACTTTATGCAAGCTGATATGACTGAAATATGACTGAAAATGCAAAAACAGCAACACTGTAACTCACTAAAATGCTCATAACTCTCTCTAGACTAGTCCAAATGACATGAAATCTGATGCAAATGAACGCTAGGAGGATGGCTGTAATGTCCCCATTTTTAGCACTGCACTTCTCAGTGATTGATGGCCTATCCCCAGGGTGCTGTTGGCTAGTCAGAAGCAGAATTAGGGTTTCCGACTGTTTGGTGGGTTCTCTTGAAGATTCAGGGTTTTGCTTGTTGCAGTTTGGCTGTTTGCATCCTGGATTCTTTCTGGGTTTTCAGAAAGCTTCGCAATGGTGTCACATGCAGTTTGATCCAAGCGACTTTCCGAATTTACTATTTTTAGTAAATTCTATTTTTGGCAACAGTCCAGTTGACTTCAATTCAGCAGGCTTTCCTCTTCGAGCAGTTCAATTGGTATTGTTGATTTTTGGCCTTTTGATGAATTTTTGGAGAGATAAGTTATTTTGATTTAAATAATGTTATATTTTCACATTAACCCCTTGGCCTAGCAATATAACTTGAAGTTGTTTTAAAAAGGGGGACTTCATGGGTGAATGCCTCATCAGGAGATTATTTTAATATTTTCTAAACGCCAAAATTATGCTTGGAGAAATGGGACGCCAACTTTTGAGGAGAAGATAATTTTAATTTAATAATAAAAAAGGGTCAAATATTGCCTTGATGAAAGGGACGCCATTCCTAGAGGGAAACAAGGTTATTTCAAATTTGAAAATTAGGGTGCCACTTCTAGAAGCTTTTGGAGATTCCTTGTTGAGTCTATAAAAGGAGACCTCTTCTCTTCATTTTGTTATCTTCTGACTTGAATATTGTTATGCTGCCGAAATGGTGCTGGGACTGCTTCGAGGAATGAATGCCTCCTAGCTTGGCTCATCTTCTTGCTTGAAAGATAGCAACTAGTTGAGAGATAGTTTGTAATAGGTTTGTCTTGCATTTTTAGTTGATTATCTTGCATTTTGGAGTACTAGTTTGCATTTTCTGTCTCATTTTGGAGTTGCTGAATATCATAGCTGATTGTAAGAATTGCTCATATCTCATGAAATAAAAATATTATTGTTCTGGGCATTGCATAAATCCTTTTCTTTATGTGGGTTGACCATTCTTGCAAAGTTGTAGATTTTTTAATGCTGATTTGGATTTTTAAAAAGCAAAATCGCCTCTCTCTTGGCCGTACCATTCTGGTCTGCCTGGCAAATGTTTAGAAAAAAAAACACTTCACTTTGTTAGCTGTTTCTTTGTCCAGTCTTTATTGCCATCATTATAGCTTTCGTTTGCATCAAGTCTCATGTCATTCCGGCAAGTATTGAGTGAGTTGTGAGTATTTTGGTGAATTCTAGGGTTGCTGATTGCTTCATTTCAGTTGCTGGTCTGTTATCAGTCATAGATAAATGCAGATTTGTGAGGAGTTTGAGTCCAGAGAGGTTTGTCAAGCATTGAGGAAGTCTTACAAATTATTGCAGCATTGAAGAACTTGGATTACTAGGCTTTGGCAAGCATTCTAACATATTGTAAGCTGATTAGTAGTACTATCAACAATTCTCCTCTCTATCTTTCTTTTACTTTATTGTACTTCCCACTGAATAAGCAGAAGACACTGGCTTGCCGCCTATTTACATTCTGAGTTGCATTGTAATTCCTTGGTATCTCCGCCTTATGGTAGCTCCATTTCCACCTTGGGATGGAAAGCGCATTCTAGGCGTTGAGTTACTTTTAGCATTATCATTTGATTTGTAATTTCCTTTCTTAGTATCTCCGCCTTATGGTAGCTCCATTCCCACTTTGGGTTGGAAAGCACATTCTAGGTGTTGAGCTTACTTTCAGCACTGTACTTCTTTCCAGTTGATACTGACGACCCTCTTGCCATATGACAACATCATTCTCATCTCGAGATTGAGTGCGCATTCTTGGCAAAGAGTTACTTGCAAACTGCAGGTTTGGGTTTGTGCTAACCTTAACGGGTGCTTCTTGGTTGATGTGTTCTTGAAAAAATTGAAAAAATTGGTCCGGTTCTTTACAGTGGTATCAGAGCCAAGATCCTGCCATCCTGTGAGAAAAAGACAGAGTCAGTTGACAGTTGAGTGACAGAGAAATCAAATTGTTCACCTAAGTTCAGTTTAGCTTTCTAAAGTTTCAAAGATGTTGCGTTTTCTAAGGTCCAGGGATCGTGAGAAGTCAGATTCAACTATGGTATTAGAGGAAGGAAAGGTTAGTGAGGCCGTAAGGGATTTCATTGAATATGCCAGATAGTATAAAAGACAGTGTGAACATGAGGCTGCCAAACTCCGTGAGCAATATCAAAACATGCCAGATGATTATAGGTACAATGTTTCATTTGATACCCATTTGAATTGTGTGGCGTTTCTGAAGCCCGAAAAGTTGGAGATGGTGGACCACATTAGGAAAATGTTAAAAAGGGAAGCAAAACAAGCCTTGGTTGAAAAATCAAAGAAGGAAGAAGGTGAAGTGCCTATTTGTGAATTGCAGCCCACAAATATGCAAGTTGAAGAGAAAAATCAGTCATCTAGTAGTGAAGATGGCACAAGCGAGGTGCACTCATCACATCAAAATGAACATGAGCTTGATAAAAATACCTTGACAAATGAGGAGTTAAGGGTAGAGCCCCATAATACTCCCCTTGACTTGCATGTAATAGGAAGTGATGAATGTTAGTCGGATATTTTACTTGTTGCCGGCCGTAGTTGGCCTCGGTCGTAGTCAGCCTCGGTCGTGCTCGACAATTGTCAAATAAAACAATAGTTAATAAAGAATAATAATGTCATGTAATGTCATGTACTCTCGGCAAAACATGTTCTGATTAATGTTAATGTAATGTTGTTATGAAGCGTCGTGTCGGTTGGTTGTCTAACCACCGCCGAGCGTTATATGTAGTCAGTTGGGATAGTCGGGAGATAGTCATGAGTTATGAATTATGAATGAGTTTTGTTGCCGATGGTTATACTGTAAGCATTGTGATACTCTCTTATACATGTTATTTCCTGAGAATGAATAAAGTTTCTGGCATTTTACTATGATATCTTTCCGTGTACTGTTTTATCCTATGTTCTGCATATTACAAGTTTGCCAGTAGTACGTCAGATTAGAATCCCATTCCGTAGGCAAACATTTGGCGCCGTTGCCTGAACGGACTAGGGCATCATCCACCATGGCAGCGTAATGGGTCAACCAGCGGAAGAACCTATAAATGCTAATGAGGAACGAGAAGACTCATTGACAGAAGATTTGGTAAATTTGTGGAAAATCTTGCTCCGTGACCACGTACGTAGGGAATCCCACATTCGGGAGATCCCTGAGGAAGTCATCTGGGATCGGCTGGAAGTGAACGACGAGGTGAACCACCTCCTGAACCGCATGCCCAGGTTGCTGGCCCGCCATTTTATTATTCTGCAAGACTTGCGAGAGGAAGAAGCCCGTGAGCACCGAAGGCAGCAAATCGTGCAACGTTGTGAAGACCAAAACAAACGGGAAGAGGAAGAACGGGATACTAGTCGGCGCCGCACTTCCGACAACCAGCAAGGATCGCTTGAACAACTAAATGCCCGTATGGCCGAACAAAGACAAGAATAGAGTACCTGACGGGCACGGGACGTCGGAAGAACAAGTTCGGCGATCACTCAGGCTACAAGAGCAAGAAAATCGGCGAAGACGACTAAGGCAAGTCGGTAAGGAACTAGATGAGGACTTAATTGAAATCAATCAGAGCATAAAAAGAACATATGAAAATTTGCAAAGAATAGACACATCCATTGAACGAACGCACCACAGTTTGATAGAAGGAAGGGACGAAGATCCCTTCAACACTCCATATACAAAAAAATATAATCTCTATGACAATGAAGATGAATTGAATAGTAGCATCAGACGATTTCGAGAGTTGTCACTCTTGGACGATGACGCAGATTTAAGGAGGGGAAGGCCAGAGCTTAAGACCCCAGGGCAGAGAGAGCGTCGGCGGGATCCTGAGGAGACCCACGGTGTTGCGAACGCTGACGGAGGACGTGGCAGTGACTCGTACGTGGCCGAGAGTGCTGGTGACGCACAGGGACGTAGCGAGGAATCCACTAGTCTAATCGGGTCCAAATCACAAGGAGGTCAACAAGGAGGTCAGCCGGTAAAGATGGCTCATCCGGATCGGCAAAAGTTGCCGAAATTCCTGGGGAATGGCTCTGAGGATCCCGTATGGCATTGCAAGACATGTGAGACTATCTGGATAGCCAGCGGGCAGGATGACCCCGACCAGTGGCTGAAGGCATTTCCA
>VDFB02333486.1:0-20010 GCA_007258455.2 Sequoia sempervirens
CTATTACAGTTGGGAAGGCCACATTGGAAACATTGATCCATGTTACGCCTCATGATCTCTCATATAATATTCTCTTAGGTAGATTGTGGATTCATGCAATTAATGGGATGCCTTCTACTCTTCATTGTAAAATAAAATACATCTACAACAAAAAAGTGTACATACTTGAAGTTGACCCTAACCCAAGTAGTTTTTTAAACATTGAGAAAAACAAGGAGAACCTTTAGCACCATTAACACCAACTACACAAGTGGAACCCGCACAACAAAATGACAAAGACAAACACATTGAAGAAGTCACAAAGTTATTGGAAGATGATTGGGGTTCCTTATATTTGAAACATACATTCATGGGATAATACAAGATCATACACAAAAACTCTGAAAAGGGAAAATAAAATGTAGTAATGTCAACATAAAATTTGGAAGACCCTTTGAAAGCATCCGCCTCAACCACTTTAGAACAAAAGAAAATAGATTACATGACAAACTTTGACGAACTTAATCATGAACAACCACTGAATCCAAAAGAGATGAAAAAGCTTTATGGAAAAGGTTATGAGCTTATGAAACAACTTGGATATAGTGGAAAAGTATGTGGTGCTAAAGAAAAAGGTATTCGTGTCTCTATAGAATCTAACAGGAAAGAAAAGACTCATGGTCTTGGTTATTGTCCTATGATAGAAATAGACAAACCTTCACTTAACATCAACACTATTACAAAGATTCCTTGAAAGAGACACAAGAAACAAGAAAATATTCACTTAATGTGAATGTCATCATGCAAAACACTAATGATTTGAGTTTTTTAGATTTTACACCCTCCTATAAAGGAGAGAACAAAATATCACAATCTAAAGAGTCTTGCATAAGTATGACATCTTGTACTAAGAAAGAGATATATTTTCCGCAAACTACAAGAACATCTTCTACCATTGATCAAGAGGGAATCTTGTCAAGACTCCTCCAAGATCACTTGATATTCCTTCCTCCAAGAACTCAAAATAAATTTTATTACAAGACTTCATTCTGTGCATATCATAGAGTCCATGGTCATGCTACTAATGAATGTAAGGCTTTAAGTAACAAAATTCAACATCTCAAGGAGTGTGGTGCTCTTCCTTGTGTTGAAGCACCTAATTCCTCTAGCTGATACTTATCTTCATCCTATTTGGCTCATCCTTGTCCTGCAGTAAGTGGGGGCAAGGGGTTAGATAGCCTTTTCCTCGTATGTCACTTGTCATTATCTCTTTTGGCTAGTTGATCACCTTTCATGAACATATAAGAGCAACCTTGGGATGTGGACGACATGCCTTAAGTTGGTTCGCATGTGACACTTATTCATGACGTAGCTTATTGGAAACATATGACTTGGCATAGGGATTTCTGAATAAACTCTCATGTCTACTTCTACTTTAAAGCGATTTCTCACAGTAATGGTTTTAGCAACCGCTTTAAAGTGGGGGCATACATCGACACTCATATTTCATTGTGCAATTTTCTATCTTCTTGTGATGCATCCTTTTCTTGGTGGTGTCATTGGGATTCATTCCATCCAAGAGCATGATATTTCTTAGAATTTTCCTCTCTTGGAAACATTAGGCACAATGTTCCCTAAGAAGAGACCTTGCATGAACTAAGCAAAATCCCTTTGAATGTTCCTTACACTATTTTGCATTTACAATGTCTATGAGTTTCAAGCATATGGAGTTTTTTTTGCCTCATAGGGCTTGAAGATCATTTTGTGTGGTGCCTTATTAAATTTATTAGGAGGTATAACTTTGGTATGGTTGAGCAAGAAGCCTAATGCGAGGCATGACTTTCCCCATAGCCACTTGCATGTGTGTGAGTGCATACCATCCATGAGTGTATGTTTCTCACTTGATAGACAACCAAGAGTTTCGTCACCTCAAAGTGAGTATGCATTTTTGGAAAAACAACCTAGATTTGGTCCACAACATGTTGGACAAACAGTTTCGTCACCTCAAAGTGAGTATGCATTTTTGGAAAAACAACCTAGGTTGGGGTCACAACATGTTGAATGAGCAGTTTGAAGCTTGATTCACATTTTTATTTTTCTTCATTTATACCTCGCTTCCTTCTAGTTATTTCCATTGCATGATTATGTATCTTGATTTGCTGCAAATCATTCACCTTGTGCATGTCCTTTTGCACTTATGTTGGTTTGACTTAGGATCTTGGATCCTGGGGGCTTTATCGCCTCCTTCATATTTGTTATCCTATACCATCTGCATTGGTACAATTGGACACCTCTTGAATGTCTACTTTAGTGTGAGTTTGAAGCAAGTTTATCCTCTCACTAAAGTGGGGGCTAAATGTAGTGTTGAAAAAAGGGTCCTTTGACATTTTTCACACTCGTTTGGGTCCTTGTGGAATTTTGGACTTGATATCACCTTGATCTAGTTTTGTGAGGTGTTTTACACATCCAATTACGTCTTGGGCCCTTGTAAACTGAATAAAATACATGTCTTGTAAAGGTGTTGTAAAGTACTGTAAATGATTTTCACACTTTTCTATACTTTTATTAAGCATTAATGGGCCTATTTTCCCCCTAATTCAATGTCGTAAAATGTATTTAACTGCATTTTCACATTAATCTAGAAGGCTTGTAAATTAAACTTTGTTTTAATCTAGTGTTGTAATGTGTTTTACACATTCATGTTGGATATTGTGCCTTTCTAGGCTGTGGACCTCATTTTAATGTTGTAGAGTGTATTTAATCACACTTTCACATTGAAATTTGTGTCCCTAGCCCTAATCACCCATTATATCATCATTAATAGGCTCCTAAGACCCTTATTTTTGCATCTTGAGGGATATTTTGTCTAATATCTTGATAAAAGCACTTTAAAACCTTAAAATATTGAAGACCCACCTAAGAAACCTCAAGGTGGGACTCATTTGCCACCTTGGGTGAATGAGTCCCCTTAGGTGGGGCCCACTCACCAAGGGTGGTGAATGAGTCCCTTTTGTGGACTTTTTCAAAATTGAGTGGGAAAATTACAATTCTAACTTGAATTTTGATGAATGTCGGCCTTGGGGATCAAAACAACGACCATTTAAGTGCCTTGCCTGTATAATAAAGCTTTAAAATCCTCATTTCACATAATAATATCCAAGTATCATAAAGCCTACATGTTGTCAAGTCAAGCAAGCAGGAGTTAGGCATTTCAAGTCTTCACAAGGTCATCAAGATAGCTTTCAAGATCAATTCTAAGGAATTCAAGGGCAAGATTCTTCACCAATTGTTGTAGAAATTCAAGATATATCATCATGGAAAGGTTCTAATTGCATTACTTCATATTCATGCTTCATTATCTCATTTCATCATTTTGGTTTAATTACCTAAAAGGGGTTTGACCAAGGCAAACCCCTATTCCCTAACAATCAACATTTTCTCTCTTTCTTTGTATGATTGCAAATCTAGGTGCTTTGAAGGCTTGAAGATGATTGAATAATAGGTTTCAAACTTTTTGGATTCATCTCTCTATTGGCAAGGTCAAAATCCTCACAAAAAGTAACTTATAGCCCCAAAAATTAGGGTTTCAGATCCAAACACTTGGAGGAATAGAAAGAGTAGACCAAGAGCTATAAATTCCACTTCTAAGTTCCCAAAAAAGTCAAAGTGGACTCATTCACCATTAGTGGAAAATGAGTCCCATTGTACTTGTTTTTCAGATATTTTTGTGAATTTGGACTCCCATTTGGCTAAAATAGGCTCTGGTGCAGTTTTCCAGAATCAAGACTAATTCGTCTAGAATGGCGAATGAGTCCCACCAAGCTTAAAAATCAACATTTTTAGGATTTCAGAACCTCATTCCATCTCCAACAAGTTTCTAGGTGCACACTTACAGTTTTACAGCTTTTTGTTATACTCTTCTTGCATTTTCAAATCATTTGGTTCAATTTTGCATATCACACTGTGTTTTCAAACATTTTGTATTTTCCAAGTTTACACTTGGTGGTGAACCCCTCATTAGATATCATTCAATCCAGGTATAACCTTCCATTTTTTAGATTTCAATATCCTTTGCATTGAAATATCAAGGGTTTTTTCTTGAGTGAAGTGTTGAAAAATTGGTATCTCTCTCCTTTTAGGTCCAAAACCCTAGATGTGGAAAAAAACATACCCATTTTTCACCATTTCATATAGTATATACAAAAAATTGAAGAACAAAAAAGAAGATAGACCATGGAGCCAACAAAAATACAAGATACTATATTCACACATGGAAGCTATGCATAGACAAGAAAGAGAGTTCACAATAGCAGTGAGTTAAAGTTGCAGCCACTCAAAAGAAAGTGACTGTGATCTTCATGCTAAGAAGTGTCACTAGAATAATATTCAAGGATAGTGAATTATAAAGAGGGTTCTAGTGATAGAGGGTATTGTCCATATATTTGGTCTCATGGTCACAGGTAGCAGGAGAAGTTCCAAGTAATATGAATGTAAATATTGTGAAATAGTTGTCATGATCATCTAACTTTCTTGATGGTTCTTATGAGATTCTTCTTGTCCCAAATACATGAGCCAAACCTAACTCTTCATTTGATTTCGTGAAAGGAATTTTTCCAAAATATTTTAGCTCAGAATGGTCCTTTGCTTAGTGTTATCTACTTTTTTATCCAAGGGTTTCATATTTCCTTTGAAAGGTAGAAAACTATTATGATTGTTGGGTTGGATGGAAGCTTCTATAGAGGTGCATTTGACCCTGTGCATAGTATAGAGATGAAGACAAGATGTTAGTGATAACACAATGATAGAGGAAGGTAGTGAAGTCTGAATAGAAATACAAGATAGTGGCAGCCACGAGAGCACTGTATAATAGTTTTAGGTGTAGTGAATATTATGAGAAAGACCTTATGAGTTTGATTTGTAGCATGACAAAAACATAGTTTAGTAATAGTGCAGAGCATAGTGACAATACCAATATACATTCTACGAGTGAAAAATGACAATAGAAATCCATTTCTAAAGTTGGATGCTCAATTCGAGGGGGAAAAAGAAGAAGATTTACTAAGAGATAAGGGGTGGTATTCTCTATGTTGAAGCCATAAAAAGTAGACTTAGAAAACATTTGGGTTTATGACAGGGTACTATAAAAAGATATGACTACCCTAGTTATTAAAGAAAGCATGAAGAACAAAAAAATATATGACAATCATTATGACAAACAAAGGGAATTTAGTGAGGATATGAGAGTAGATGGTTGATGGGATGGCTAAAAAGGATATCCTACGCCAAGAGGTTGTTGATCTTTTTTAGATTAAACACATGTCCTATGATAATGCAAATAGCACATGTGAATAAGGGTCTTTAAAGAATTCATGAAAGAGGTTAAGCAGTTAAGAGGTAGTATACAAGCATTTAGGGGAAGGTTTTTGAACAGTAAAGTAAAATATGGTGATAGGGATAGTAGATGGAGTTTCTTAAGGATAGTTGTAGGTGTCTAGAAGCAAATTTAGGAGCTTTTCCAGTAGTTAAGGAGGGATAAGACCTTTTTCAATTCCACCAAGGAAGTCAAGAAATAAATAGTCATAAAGGAGCCTCTTAATTTTCATTAGATATCATCCTACATTCTCTCCAATGTAGGGTGAACAAAAAGAAAGCCTTCTTTCATTTTTCTTTAGTTCTTTTCATTTTGACAAATGCATTGTAAACTTGTCTCAAGGTTTCTTTCTGGTCTGATTGATATTGTAACTAAGTTTTTTTCAATCTTATGACTGAAAATAACACATTGTAGACTCTTTTTAAAAACATTTTTGAGAGAAATATATATTTCAGATTATGCATTGTTGTAAACACCTCTTCATCAATAAAATTTCAGCATTTGGGCCTTCAAAAGTTCTGTTTCTATTAAGGGTATGAAGTAATTGATGTTAATTTATGTGGATTTCATTAGAATCATCAAATCCATGTCTTATTTTTGTAATTTCAAAGTAGGGAAGGTATATTTTTGTAGGTTATTTATTGTGTCATAGTTCAAACAAATGTTAATTTGTGAAGATAACATACTTTCTTCCTTCTAAAACTACAAGAAACACATACCTCTAAATAAAACACTTATACATAAATATGTCAAAACTAATGTTGTGCATAAACAGCTAAACCATTGATTACTTGTGTGAGAAAACAACAGTCCAAGGTCTGAAAAAAACATATTTTTGGTGCATCAACTCAGTAGGAGCTTAGTTTTTATCAATTTCAAAGTCTTTCCTTTTACCCTTTTCTCAACAAAGCAATAGCTAGTCCATTTTAGGTGAGGTATAGAGGAACCAACCTTCTCTAGAGGTTCTTTTCCATTTAGGTGACCCACAACCTAGAAAAGTTCCCATGTTTCACCCATATGCTAAGTTATGCAACTTAGCAAGGGCATAATATTGAGTGTTAACAAGCATCTTTATATTCAATGAACAAGGAGACCCATGAGCAGTTTTCAAAGAAATCATCATACATATTTATGCTTCTTTCCTTCAATTCCTATTTGGAATGGGAAGCATACTTGCATTTTTTTTCTTTTGAAAGGGAGATAAGTTGTTTTTTGATATTGTATTGTGTTTTTTCTTTAGACTCTTACCATTTTTGCAGGAGATTACACATTGTGGGGAGGCTACATAGACTATTTCTTTCCCTCTTATGGGGGGGGGCTATTAATTTTATTATATCTATGTGATGGTTGTTGTACTTGGGGGGTATCATGGAGTCCTCCATCCTTCATCACCTAATTTTTTATTTTCTCTCTTTTAAAGAGGAGTTTTGTCCCACAAGGTTTTCTCCTTTTCTCCATTTGTGAGATATTTCATTTTCATTGATACATGGATACCTAAAATGGCCTTGTAGCTGGGACCCATCTTTGCTTCTTTTTTGCATTATTTGCATAATAATATTCTCCCTAAGTTGCACTTAAGGGGGGTGTTGGTGTGAATATATGTCTTGTACCTAGTAATTTATCTTACTATGGACTTAGGGGAATTATTCACATGATTAAGTTTACTTAGGATATAAGATTCTTTCTCGAAGTCTTAATTGGCTTTTCTACAACTTATCTTCTCTAGATTTTATGCATGATACCTAGGTAGTTAATTTGCTAGTTGTCACATGTGATAGGATTAAGAAACATGTCACAATCATGTTCAATCATATTCCTCACCTTTCCTATATAAGGAAGGTCATTGTAATCATATGTAACATACCTCATACCTCACTATCATTTTTTATAGGTCTTAATATCAAGCAAGATCATATTCTTATATTCCCTCTTGTGGAAGGTTTTCATTGTTTTTGCAGGTGGTCTTAGGTGTTGAGCTAATCTTCAAATCTTACATGCTATCAGAGCATTCTATACCATCTCTTACATTTCAAATGTTTTTTTGAAAACCTTAAACACCATGGCAGACACCTCTTGAGTTGAATGGTTAACGCCACACAAATATCACATCTCAAAAGCTCATATGACTAGATTACTCATGTCTAAGGTTTTATGGCCCACTTTGGATCAAGTACAACCAACATTGACTCGTCATTTTGAGATTCTTCAACATAGGAACAAGATAGATGAGGCCATGGGACTGATTTCACTCCATGTTTTAGAAAATACACTCTTTCATCTCAAGTGTTGCACGACCTCTTCAGCTATGTGGATGTATTTTAATGATATTTTTAGCACATGAAAGGTGGAAAATTGTTGGATTCCACTTCTAGGGTTTAAAACCTAAAAGGGAAATTTTCACTAACTTTCACTCAAGAACAAACCCTTGAGATTTCAGTGCAAAAGAGAAAGAAATCTTGCAAGAGGGTTCTTCTATTGGTTGTATATGATCTAATGAGGGGTTCACCACCAAGTTTAGACTTGGAAAGAGAAATGAAATGCAATATGAAATGAAAAACCCTAATTCAATGCAAACCTGAACTAAATGACCTAGAAATGCTAATAAAACAAAACAAAAAAGTAGTAAAATGAAGGGTGTGCACCTAGAAATCTAGAAGTGACAGGAAGCAACTTTGAAATACTAGAAAATTTGACTTTTTGACCTACTAGGACTCATTCATCATTCTAGGTGAATTTTTCCTGGATATGAATTTTTGCACAAAAGCCTATTTCAGGAAAATGGTATCTAAATCTGCAAACAGATCTAGAAAACACCTACAATGGGACTCATTCGCCACTTATGGAAAATCAATCCCACTTGACTTTTTCAAGAATTCAAAGTTTTGATCTACACTTCAACACTTGCTCTTTCCTTCCAACCCGAGTTCCGGATCCAAATCTGCAAGAACACCCACAAAATAGAATATAGACTTGATTTGATTATGGGAGGTTTTCTTGGTCAAATCCCTAATTTGGTAATTAAACCTTGATGGAAAATAATGAAATAAGCATGCAAACCCTAGCCTTCAGTGTGTCTAAGACTAAGAGATCTAAAACATGTTGCAATCCTATTCTAATATGCAAGAATGGAAATGTGAAGATGAATGACTCAATTGAGGAGATCTCTAATCACCCAAAAATGAGCCCTAATGATGCTTGTACCTTTCTTAGGTTGAATGTAGAGTGATAATAGAGGATGGAATCACTTAGGAAATAAGTCTTTAGCCTTGGCTTGATGGCTAGTTGCATCTCCCCAATCTAGAATCCATCATGATTCACCATAGAAAACCATGATTAACCCTTGAAAATGCTAGATCTTGAATGAAAGTGAGCTTGAAGACCTACAAAAATACTTTGATGTTGCTCCAAGACTTTAAATTTAATTTTTTTTGAAACTTGAATACTCTTGATACTCGTCTCTTGAAAATACTTGCTCAAAAATGCTTCAAATGATAAAAATGGCTTGAAGACTTGCTTATATAGGCATTAACACCTAATTGATCATTATTTAGATCTCAAAAGCCGACATCCACCAAAAAATTGAATTAAATTGGTGAATTTCCTACTCAAAATTTAAAATGATCCCAAATGGGACTCATTCACCATCCATGGTGAAGGGGTCCCACCTAAGGGGGCTCATTCACCCAAGGTGGCGAATGAGTCCCAAATTAGCCTTTTGAGGTGGGTTTTTGGGATTTTCAATGTTTTAAGCTATCTTATAAGATTTATAGGTGAAATTGTTGGAATCAAGCAACACTGAGAGAGGGGGTGAATCGATGTTCTACAAAATTAAACTTTATTAACTTGATCTTTAAACCACTTATTGCATTGAACCAAAAGAAAGATGCAAGAACACAAGGAAATCAACCACAACACCATAACACAAGGATTTTTACGTGGAAACCCTATTAGGGGAAAAACCATGGTGGAGGTTAATCCACAAGATGAGTATACTCAAAATAAGTGTTTACAATGGAATGCACATGCATTCAGGCACACTGCCTAGAACTCACTACTCAAATGCAAATAGGCTTACTGCCCAAAAGAAGACTCACTATATTACAGTCACATTCAAAAGACAACTAGAGTGGATGAACTATGAGATAACATCTACTGATGCCTGATTATAGTTCTGGTTAAGCACATTGACCACATTCTTCACATTCTATCTGATTCTACTCTTGAAACTATGTTTGCTTTAATCTGAATCATAATCTTTATTCTATTCTAGTGAAATTATGAACAATTGATCAATAATCCTTCTAAATCTTGCATCATATATCAAAATGATATGAATAATCGATTATATATATCCACAACTAGAGATTAGAACAACTGCATGTCGGCTCAACACAATATGAAACATGTACAAACTGTTGGCCCAATCCATAAAAAAATATCAATGCAGACCAAACAATGTTGACCAAAACATATTAAAGACCCAAAAAAACATGTCTTGAGCATGAAACACCTTAAAAAATTATTCCTCAAAGATCCACAACACACTATACTCATCTAGTCGGTCTTTTTGCACTATTAGATTGAAGATCAATAAATCGGATCTTCTAACTTGCACACCAATTGATGTGAAGCCCTATGATTCAAAGATAAGATAGTTAATACATCAAAAGAACTTCCCTAAGATCCACAACACAAAATGATAACATGAAATTACATATGAGTCAATGTACACAACTCTGTCGGATGCCTTGTTTTAGCTTTGATAGTTAACACATATCTTCAATTTGACTTCTGGTATAAGCAATTATTGAGGTGTAGATGGGATTAATGACTAGGGTTTCCATCAATGAAAACACCAGATGACTTGTTCAGTGTCTCTTGCCAAAAATATCCCCCTTTTGCATTGATGGCAACACTTAGTGAAAAATGACTAAGTGTCAGAATCAGTACCAACATGAATACACTACAATCCTCAAAGCTTCAATTTTTTTTTTTAATCACAACTCCCCCTGAGATGAATATGAAATTTTTCACTGTCCCAAACTCCCCCTTTGAAATCAATAGCAAAGACTGGAATCCACATACAAAAAATCATACAAAATTTCTATGAACAAACTATATATGTATAGACATGCTTTTCTAACTTACATGGAGTTGAATATGTCTACAAAATTGTTCTTCAACATGATTAAACTAGTTTCCCAACCCTTTTTGAGACTCTCCAAAATAGTTATGTGACCACATAATAGGTAGGTTTTTATCTTTGTTGACTCAAGATTTTCTAGATCAGTGACAACCATAGCATCATATGCTTCCTTCAATGCACTAAGCATTGTCTCCATTTTAGGACCAATTAGTCCTTTGAGCTCACTTAACCTTTCAAAAATTGTATCTTTTTCATGCTTCAAACTTTTAATTTTTTCAAGCAAGGATATAACTTGAACTTCTTGCTTACCCACATAAATGGTTAGAGGATCAAAAGTTTGAGAAATATCTGCTAACTGTTTCTCATATTCCTTAATTTTCTTCTTAGTGACCTCAGTAAATTTTGACAAGGATAAGCATGACTTGTAGATATATCCACCCTCAAATAATGCACCTTGAATTTTCTTTTCACTGGTAGCTAATAAAGTTTTATCATTAGCAATCATACACTTCAATCTATTGAACATGTTTGCATCAAATTCTTTTTGGACTCTATCCTCAACTGAATTTTCAAGAGACTCAAAGTGAGTACTTACAGAGTTGATAAGTTTCATCAATCGACCAGAGGGAGAATCGGATGAGTCCTTGACATGTGTGGGCATGATATTCTCCAAGATACCAGATGCAAGACTTAGCGACTCATTGTCCTCAATGTGAGATTTCAATATCTCCTCCCTTTCCTTGGCCTGAGAAAATGATGCTACCTTCAGCTTCTAAATAGGAGATAAAGTGGTCAAGTTGATAGGACTTTCAACCAATTTAGGGTGAAACACCTCTTTTTGTTCTTCTAAAAATTTCTTTACTTCCTTTGTAGTGTCTCTTTCTTCCATGGAAACCTCCTTTGCCTCAATCTTCTTTTCTTCAATCATAGATTCTTGCTTGGCTTTGGGAATCTCTATTTCTTCAACTGACATATCTTTAGGAGCTTCAGCCTCCATGGGAATTTTAGTATCTTGCATATCTAGAGGATTTTGAGTTTCCTCAATTGTGTCTTCTTTCACTTCTTCAATATTAGCCTGAAAATCTTGAACTTTCAAACTAGATGGAACAAATTCATCATGAGTTTCTTCAGAGACAACATTATATCTGCTCTTCAACAGAACTACCTTAAGAATTTTTTCATTGTCTTTTGCTACTTCCTCAGTCTTCTTGATCATAAGCTTATTCACCCTTTATTTTCTCTTAAAATCCTTTTTAGAATCATCTAAGGATTTTCTTCATTTCTTCTTTTGATATTACTATACATAGATTGGCAAGTATGTGTTCTCTCATTGATCTTCAGCTCTTGCATTTACTCTCCTCATTTCTAAGACTTCATATAACTCTTTAGGTAACTCTGACATTATTTCTATGAGATTCATATTGAAAATATTCAAATATTTTATTGTGGCTTCTTCAAGAGTTCTCTAATCAACACTATCAAAATTTTCATACCATTCAAAAAGTGGTTTGAGATTACCATCCTTAATTAAACCTTCTTTTGGACACTTCCTTTATAGACATACCTGATCTATTATTTTTCAAATTTTTCTTCACTTTTTCTTCACTGAAGGGCTTATCCTTAGAGACTTTTGATGCCTTTGCGCCCTTATGCTTGATTTCTCTTCTTCATCTGATTCAATTTCTTCATCATCTTCAACAAAAACATAGACACTTGTACTTTTATCCTTCTTCCTCTTTCATTCTCTTCCAGATGTCTTGACTTGAGCTTTCACTGGGCTTGATTTATTTGTAGAACTGGATGAGGGTGCAAAGCTCCTTGTGGATCTAGATCTAGCATAGGATGCTGTTGAACTAGCTGACTTAGTTCTAGTAGGCTCCCCTTCTTTAACTTGTTCTCTTTTCTTCCTAGCTTCCCTCATTGCTTCAACTGATATGTCGATACTTTCTGCAAAAGCTTCAACTTCATTTCTCATCTTCCAAAAAATCATATTCTTCTCTTCAAAGGTACCAAACCTTTCTTTTGTCGGATCTTGAGGTTTACTCAATAGGTGTTGGGAATACAACTCCAAAATGTGTTCTTCAACCTCATATCCCATAGGCATTATCCAAACTATTCTAGGTTCTGCTACTTCCATCGAACATTGATCAATGTCAACCATGAAGCAAATGGTGTCCTTATATTTTTCCACAATAGATTTAGGAATCCTTTCCCTAGCTTGCATTTCACTCTGGAAGCTTTTGAAGTAACCCCAAATAACAATTTTCCTTGCTTTGCTATCACCAATTCTATATGAGATGTCTTTGATTTGAACAACTACCGGTCTATCATCTTCCCATTGCACTTTACCAACTCTTGGAACTTTATTCATGAAGTAGAAGAATAGACATAACAATAGATTTCCATACTTGAAAAATTTCTTCTTGTCCTTCTTGATTTTACCAAGATTTTCAATTAGCTCACTCTGGAGTAACTCACATAAGTCATATTTTGCATTTTCCTTTTGATAAGCTACATAGATTGTAGTACTAGATATAGAGTTATCTCGGCAGGAGTGATAGATTTTATATCCAATAACCATAGAAGCAAATTTTACATCTAATTCAGTGATGTGATTATTTTCATGGCTCTTCTATCGAAAGTGGAACTGTTTGCTTCAGTAACTATTTGGTTCTTCACAGATTTCAATGTAGGCAACCCACCAGATGAATTCAAACCAGTAACAATGCTTATAGCTTCTCTTGTGATCTTGAAGGGATGATTTAACCACATGAACTCGGTATGCACTTGACTTAGTATGTACCAGACCCATTCATCTTCGTCGAACACGGGAAAATTCATAATTTGTGTGAATTTATTCTCCTCCAAAGTCTTAAATTCAGGTCTTACATAGAGATTTTCTCCCACAATGTGATTTGTATACAAATTTAACAATTGGGAGCTTCCTAACTCCTCAACATTCACATGAATATATGCCCTAATATCTTCAATGTGCAAAACACCATACAAAATAGAAGAAAATGCACCTAATGGTTCTATCTCAGTGGATTTGAACGGGTTCCATTTGAATTTCGGGTGGGGTCTATCCTTAATATCAACAACCAACAGAGCAACCATTTCTAGAAATTTCAAGTTCACAAGTTTTTCAGATAAATACATTTTTCTGAATTAGGGTTTGTTTGCTGAATCACCTTTAGACTTGTATCTCACCAAAATTCACTTGTAGAGCTTTCCAAACTTCTTCTCGAAATGCAATGTGATGAATGAGGAATATAAGTAATTGTTAATCATCCACATGTCTAACTTTTTATTGCAATAAATTATTTTTCCCTAGGTCTTCTGGATACCCTGTTTTCATAGTCTGTGAAAGAAAATTCTTCTGCAGACCTTCAATTTTGCATAAATTTCCTCCATAAGTGTTCCCAAAACATTTTTAGATCATTAATGCAATCATTGCAATTTGCCACATTCTGGTACCAACTATCAATAGGGGGTAAAATATTTTCTTGAGAGCTCCCCCTAGGCCAGAGGCCTTAAAATAATTCCTGGAGGAATTTCCAGCACCAGATTTTGGTGTGGATTCATTTCCTGCATCAGAAACACTCTTCTTCACCCATGTCTTCTTCATTTGATTCCTAATCTCATCCACAGTAACTTTTCATTTTCACTTATCATCCTTTTGTATATTTTTCCCTTTGTTTACTAGACCCTTCTTGCTTCTACAAAATCTTGAAATGTGACCAAATTTGTTACAATTATAGCACAAAAAATTTCTTTGTCCAAACTAGTTATTCCATTGATTTTCTCTTGATCTGCACTGGTTAGCAATATGGCCAAATCTATTATAGGCATAACATTTGACATTTCTATTGAAAAAGTTTTTTGTCATATTTTTGCATTCAATTGACTTATGACCATACTTATTGCAATTGAAACAATGATCAGAGAATGATGGACCACTTGGATTCATTCTACTTCTACATTTAGCAGCCATATGACCAAATTTATTGCAAACAAAACAATATCCATTAAAATTTTAAGTATTGGGCTGTCTTACCAGATACCTTCTAGCTTTGCTCATCTGATTTCCTAGCCTAAATTTCCTTTGACTAGATCTAGAGCTTTCTCCTTTCTCATATCCAAGACCTTGCTTGTCACTTCCAATCTTCTGACTTTGAATCAGTTCATCAAGCTTAGATGGTCTAATCTTGAACTTCTTGTATTCATTTGCAGTAGCAAGTTCATCCCTGAGAATAACAATTCGTCTTTCAAGCTCTTCTTCATTGTTTTTGGATTGTTTCAATTCAAGCTCCAACTGATTGAATCCACCATTAATTCTACTGCATTCATCAAATCTTTCTTTCAAGGAATGAGTAAGATTCTCTTTATTCTTTTTTTGCAATTTCTATGATCTTGTCTTGCATTTCATGTATGCACTTAGATTCAGTGAAACCATGTATCAATGTTTCACTAGGTATTTCATTTTCAATATCGCTTTCAACATCGTTGTCGCTTGTATTGTTATCGCTTGTTGTGTCCTTTGCACTATCTAGTCGTAGAATTTCGATCCAGTCTTTGTTTATCTCAACATTCTCCATCTTGTATAATTTTTTGTTTGATAATTGATCCAACACTTTCATTATCATATTTGCACGTACCATTCCTGTTTGGTATGCATTTTTATACTGCAAGCATCTTTTAAGAGCAATAGCTATTGTCGATGTTTCGTTCGTTGAATGTGGTAATGCTCGTTGTATGATATCAGAGTTAACTGGTACATTTATAATAGACCCAGTCAAACCTAATTGTGAATTTTTGTATCCTAATTGCCAAATTTGCGCAAATACAATTCTAAGGGACACTAGTCATTCTTCTAGTTGTGTCAACATTGCCACATATCCTAATGGATTATTTTTTTGGATGTAATTTGGAGTTGCATATTTTGGTAATTTACAGTGCTTCAACAATGCTTTGCATTTGGAACAAATATAGTTTGTTGTTGTGATTTGTTTATTTGTGGACAAGTTGTAATACATTTTCATTTCTTTGTCTTTCAAATTTGTGATGTCTTTTTTAAAATGCAAAATTTGACAAATTGAACATACATATCTAGGTGTATCTTCAATTTGTTTTTTGAACAATTCAATGGCTGATTTTGAAATTCCTTTTTCCAACTTTGTACATGTTGCAATATTTTTTGAACGTATTTGTTTTTTGATTTTTCGTAGTGAGTTGACCGTATATTGTTGAATGTTTTCAATTTGATTGAATTCGATCTTGTTGTTTTTGTTAGTGTTTCTAATTAGTTTTTTAATTTGATGAAGTGATGTAGTTGAATTGATATTAGTCGAATGCAGTTGATATGATAGAAGTGGCTCAAAGTGTCCATGAAGAGGATTTGTATCATGGAAAAGGATAGAGTGTGATTCTACATTAGATGATTCATTAAAATGCAAATATTTATGCGTCGTTCTTACTGACCAAACCTTTATTTGTATGCCTAGCCATTTGGATAGCCACTTAATACAAAATGTGTCTCCCCATAATCCAATTTCTTCATTATTTGTGGTTGGCATAGCTGATTTTCGCATTCTCCGAAAATAAGTTTCAATGTTGTCTATTTTATGCAGTACATCTAATGTATTTGGATGTAATTCATTGTTATATGACCAAGTTACTTCTTCATCACCTTCTGAATAGCATTTTAAAAAGTAATCAATTGCTCTGTTGCGTAATTCAGATGAGGTGTAGCGATGATTAAGTAGAAATGCTAATGAATCAAAAAGACAATCTCCTACATTGTACTTAAATGTATTAGTTCTATATAGACCTTCAATTCTTAGCACATTGTCAATATTATCTACTTGAGAGCGATTTGATAGTCTATAATTTTCTACATCTACTATTTGTTTTGCTTGTTCTTGTCTATTTTCAAAATTTCTCTTCATTTTTGCAAACAAAAATTATAATTGTTTGGAAGTAAAATGAAGAAGTTTAATGTACCTGTTATATTTATGAAGAGAACACTTAGTCAACTTGTGCTTGTATTTAATGTGGAGAATAATATTTTTGGATGATCTTCTCTTCTTGGTTCTAGTTCTGCAATACGAAAATGTTATTGTTATTATTTGTTTGCAATCAAAATTGTTAGATTTCAATTTTATCAAAATTATATATTTTCACATTATTGTGGTAAAAGTAGTTTATAAATCTACTAATCTCTATTCCAATTCTACCATATGACTTTATGAAAATTGTTTTTTGCTCACATTCATTTCTATTGGTCTTCGTAGTAAGTAGCAGTTGCCACATGACTAATTTACTTTTGCAAGATGATGTAATGAGTAAATTAAATATCTTTATATAACTATCGAATGTCGATAACAAAATTGAAATCTATAAATTGGATTATTGACACATGTATTTTTTTAGACTCTTTCTAATTCTAATTTATGTATTTGGTAAACGTTGTATGAAATTCGCATTGCATATTTTACATATATGATTATGGCAAATGATCTGATATTAAATTTCTTACAAATAATAGAGAATCCATACACAAAACTATTTAACCACATTGTTATTTACATAGCACAAGCTCCTAGATGGTAGACAAGATATAGGAAAACCCATTTATAGCAGAAAACTTTCCAAGTTGTAAATTATTGTTCTCATAATATTACACTCTCTAGGTGATGAGATATGTTCCTTTTAAAAACCCTAAAAACATAAGAAAAGTAAAGGTAAACTTAATCAGAAGCATAAAATGCATAGAATTGTGTAGTTCAAAACCAGAAATGAACAATATAGCAAATTGTTCAAATTACATAGTGCTTCCGTATGGAGAAGAAACACTGACAACTTCCTCTGAAGAAATTGTATCTAAAGTGGATGTGGATACTGGAGATGTCACAGGGCCTCGAGGAGGAACATGTTTGTTTAAGTAAATCAATGCTCTAATGACCTCTAAGATCCTTGTTGAGAGATGTTGACCCAAGTGGGTAGAATGTGCATTCAAGGAATGCATGATTATGAGGTCATAGTTATTGTTCAAACCCAATTGTATAGCATTGTAAACACATGTAATTGCTTCACATTCCTTTAACATTGAGTAAGGGAATAAACCTCCCAAAGGAGCATTGCCACTTGTTTTATCATACTGAGCCACGACTTGATTGTAAACATTTGGTGGAAGTAGATAATCTTTGACATATGCATATGCTAATTTACCTAGGGAGTCTGAATTGTGGACTAAGTCCATGCAATTTGATAGAAAGTGTGAAACTACATCTGAGTAGTATTTCAGTCCATTTTGACCATTAACAGAATCTCCACCTAATATCAATTTGATGGCTTCCTCAACTTGTGGACATTCGACAAAAAAGATGTGTTCCAATACATTGGAATCAATTGGGCCTACAATTGGAACCTCCCATTTCTGTCGTGGCATGTTGATACGCTTATTCTTTGCCATCTTGCTTATTTTGACAGGATATGAAGTTGAAAGGATAACACATGAAAATTACAAAAATAAGAGATGATAAATAAGAACTTTAAGACAAGATATGAAGTTGAAAGGATGACACATGAAAATTACAAAAATAATAGATGATAAATAAGAACTTTAAAATAATTAAGAAAATTTGAGAAAGTAGGAATTGTAAGTATGAAATTAGTAATTTTTACAATGAGAGAAGGATATAATTATTTAATTAATCAATTAAATATATTTTCATCACATGCAACAATTTTTATCAATACATATATTTGTAAAGAATTGTTATGTGATAATTACACAATTTTATGATCTTTATGTTGTGCAAAAATCTCACCATTGAAACAAGATTTTGTATTACAAATATACAATGTTGTCAAATGGCAATTTCCTTCAATCCAATCTATATTTCTTTTTCAACATACCATACAATATTCTTTAAACGAATTCTAATATCCCAAAAAACAACATCAAATTTTACTAGTGAATGTAGAAGTACTAAAAACTTTATACTGATTACTAATATCATAATTGATATTTTTTTCCTTGTTTATCTCAAAATTGTCAGCTGCAAATAGAGAATCTTGCAAGAGTGGGTACATATACTAGCTTTCAATTTTATTCAGAATACTCAAATTTTCAGTATTCATCATTGAAATTGTATCATTGTTTGTTCTACTAACTATAACAGGGCTATTGGTAGAGCTAAGATTGGGTTGGTCCCATGCCAAGGAAGATGAAGTTACAAAATTACTATCAGTAGAGTTTTGACATAAGGTATCAAAATTGACAATTTCAAATATACTTGGACAATGCATTCGAAAGTTTGCAAGAGAACTATCAAAGGCATAGTCTTGCAAATGGATTCTAGTATCAATATTGGTATTAGAGATTACTCTAATATCTTTTGGATCAAAGATAGGAAGATCTAATTTGTTGAAATCAAGTTCAACAATGTCCTCATTGTTATCAATGATATTTGCAAAATATTGCATATAGTCATCAATGTTGGGGTGAGAGATATTTTTATCACTCACGGTATCTGATTCCAATTTTTGTATTCCTAAATTGGTTGAGCTATTATCAGGCATGCTTTGTTTCAATAATTTGGTCGAATGTAGCAGGTCTACCGGGTTTGAATCGGTATAGTTGAAATTTGTGATTGCCTTATTTCCGTTTATGGAAATTGCAGCCATATCATAAGCATATGCAGCTTCTTCAGCCATATCAAAATTTCCTAGCCACTGTCATTTTTTCAATTTCTTGTTCCAAATTTCTGCAACATAACTACCCCATGGATGTTTTCTAACACCTCTATATGATACTTCTTTTGCAGATTGTTCAGAGTCATCAAAACTCAAGCATAGACCTTCATTATCTTGTTCATTAGAGAAAGTTTGTTGCAAGAGCTTGGTGGTATGGTCAAAATTTGTGATTGCCTTATTTCCTTTTATCAATATTGCAGCCAGGTCAAAAGCATAGGCAGCTTCCTTGGCTGTATCAAAACTTCCCAGCCATTGTCGTTTTCTCAAATTTGTATTCCAAATTTATGCACCATATCGACCACTTGGACATTGTCTAACATCTCTATACGATATTATTTCTGTACATTCTTCAAATTCATCAGAATTGAAGCCTACGTCTTCACTTTCTTCTGCTACCTGTTTGCATTGGTTAGATGCAAATTTATTCTTTGGCTTCTTGTTCTTTTGTAATCTACGTTCTGGATAACATAGTTTAGGAACAGGTTCCTTGGACAAGTAGCTACAATGGTTAGAATTGATGTATACAAAATTAGTAGTTGCATTTTTTCTTCCAATTGCTATTGCAGCTTTATCATAAGCATGAGTTGCTTCTTCTGCAGTATCAAAAGTTCCAAGCCATTGTTGCTTCTTCAAGTTGGGGTTATAGATTTCTGAACCATATCTACCTGACCGTTTTCTAACACCTCTGTAACTTTTCTCCATTGCTTTGTTTAATTTTCTAAAGCACAATTGACACTTTGTCAAAACATTTCCC
>VDFB02333487.1:0-88408 GCA_007258455.2 Sequoia sempervirens
GTCTTTGCGAGGCGGACAAGGGGGAATGCTCGAATTGACTATTCGAGACTTGGGAACGCATTTCGAGGTGGCTTGAAAATCACTCCGTTATGCGTACTTGAACTTCACGAATCCTAGGAAACGGACAAGTTTCGTAGGGGGGTTATCCGTGGAACGAGCGCTGCTAGATTCCGTGATAACAAATGATAAAACCGTTTTGTGAAGTATTTACTATGCTGATCGAGTGTTATGCCACACAGGGTTTCATAAAGTTGTCATGGTAAATCTTCTCTTAGTTTAGATAAATCTGTTTTGTGAATCTTTTATCATTACAATCGAGTGTTATGCCACACAGGGTTTCATAAAGATTGTCATTGATAAAGCTGTTTTGCGAGTCTTTACTATGCTGATTAAGTGTTATGCCACATAGGGTTTCATAAGATTGTCATTGTGAATTCTCAAATCTGTTTTGTGCCTAATAAACTTGTTCAGATTGAGATAATAGTTGCGCCACCTTGCCTTCAAGTAGAGAATCTGAATGTGTTTATCGTCTGATAGTCATAACCTTGCTCCGTTTTCTCATGCTCTGATTTTCTTGAGGAAACTGGATAGAATTAAGTTAAGTTGTAGTTAGTGAATATTTGAAACCAGAGAAAATTCTCAGCTGCAACGTATATAGTTTTCGAGAAAGCCTTGTACCTCTACAGTTGAAACAAAAAGACAGGAATTAGTTTAGTTTATTTCCCTTTGCAGGTATTTTTGTAAAGCACAACGAGGGAGCTTCCCCTCCTAATTTGAAGAGCACTCATTGCGTAGTGTACATAGGCTGTTCGTAGCAACTCTAACTCCAGAGGTGTTAGTTGTTACACCAACACGACAAACCATGAACTAATTGTCTAGAAAGGGGACATTACATTTGCTTTTTCCATGCTTTTTCGAGAAAGCCTCAGTTTTCTCAAAATCTAATAATCTGGGTTTGTTAAGTATGAAATTGTTTACGAAACCTAGATCCTTGTTTTTCAGCTTTTTTTCGAAGCTCTACATGTTGAGGAAAGATCAGCTTTTCAAAAAACTGACAATCTGGGTTGCTTTAGAATATAGTTGTCTTCAAAACCCATATCTTAGTTTTTTAGCCAAAAATTGAACATCTTGCATGTTCTTGAAAAATCAGTTTTTCTAGTTTTCATCGATCGAGGTCTCTTTAAGACGACATTCTCTATAAAACCCAAGCCTCAGGTTTTTTTTTGGGAATTTTCTTTTTCAAGAAAATTCAACAACTTGTTTTTAGCAGTTTGTGCAAAACTTTTCCGGACATAGGCGTGTTCACAATCAAAATTCAAGATTTTCATCTTACAATATTCTTCCATTGAAAAATCAAGAGAAGTGTCAGAAGCTTAAAAGCTGCAGTAACAGAGGAATGGCAGAAGATGGTCACACAGGGTAAAAAAGAGATGCTGAAGCAAGAAGATATATTTATAAAAGGTCATCACTCCAGTTGCAAAGCTGCCAAAATTACCATGCTTGAAGTCATCTTTTTGGGGCAGCGAAGACTTCCAAGAATAGAACTTAAAGCAACAGTTAACTCGATGCCTTTTTTGAGTTTTTCTTGCTATTCTTGTCTCATGCTTATCTATTCTTTGAGAAATAAGAAATATCAAGTTGTAATAGTTGGAACTTTCCCTGCTTTTTGTTTTCAACAGGTTGTTAGTTAGTTGTCATGTTTTAGTTTTAGAAATAAAGCTTGCATGTTGGCAAGTTTTGTTGTAAAAGCAAGGAGATTTTAAGGTTTCCTACTCCTCGCTTGTGTATAAATAAGGGCAGCTTTGGCTATTTTTCTTAAACCGTTATTGTGATAGAAAATTGTTGAGCCTACTTTTGCCTGCAACTTTGTTATTCAATGTCTATTCACTTTGTGTAAGAGCGTTTGCATGCCTGCCTTTTGCTGCAAATCATTGTTTAGTTCATATGTAGTTTGTGTCAAGTGTATTCTAGTTTGATCGCTAAACTATAAGCCTATTATTGCTACAAACTTGTTTTCCCAAAAGTGTAATTGTTATTAGAAATTTGAGAAAGGAAATCTTATGCCTACTTTGCTGCTTTGATCTACTGTCTCAGGTTTTGTTTTATGTGTTCTGCTTATATAATCTTTATTTCAGCTTTCGTCGACAAGTACAATGAGTCTTTAGGTGTGCGTTGGAAGAGAGTTTGTTTAAGTATTTGCATTAAATCATGAAGAGCACAAAAGATTTACTGAGAGGGGGGGAGAGGGTTGAATCAGTAAATCAAAACAATCTCTTATTTTTCAACTTTTCAACAAACTTAAAATTTTACCAACATCAACTTCTGATATGAATCAATGAGAGCAAGTTGACACCACTTTATTGAATTGATTAAATGATTTATAAATGGAAGTGGGCACCAACCTACCACATTTACAAATGAGATGATTTTGTAGGCTACAACCTACAAGGAACACCCAAACCTCTACAATTTTATTAGGCACCAACCTACAAGGAGAATTAACCCCTAATGCAAGGCACCAAACCTTGACTTGATGGATGAAGTAACTGTCTTCAATCAGATCTGCACTCTCCCAATCCTCCAATCTGCCTTTGTGATGAAAAATCTCTCAGTTAGCCCACACAAGAAGATGGGTTTCTGATATAGACTACTTTCAACTTCACAACCACACCTCCAAATTTGAAATGAACATTGAATATATATATTTACTCAAAAATTATAACTTTTTGATGAAGAGTCTTCTTGATTTTGCATCCTTTGGAAAATCTCTCCAAATCTATTTTTCATATGCTGCAGTTCTTCAAAGGAACAGCTTCAAAATTATTGCTTATCTTAATCATATCATTCCAGAATAAATCGCACCCTTTTTGCTTCTGCTTTTAATGAAATCTTTACATGCAAATAAAGAGTCAAAGTTACTCATAAAGGCATTGGCCCTTCAGGTTAAATCAATTCAAAACTGGCTTCTTTTTAGAAAGATTGTATCTTTTCAAAGAGCCGAGTCTTCACCTTTGCTGCGTTTCTTAATGGACTATCAACTCTCTTCACAATGATACGTGTCTCTTAGAAGAGGCGTCTTTGTAATTAGGTTCCACATGATTTGAAAAAAAAGAAGTTTTTGAAGAGACAATCATGTCTTTTGACAGATTGGCTTTCTTAAACTTCGCGATCTCTTCAGAAATGCGTCTTTGAGCTCTTTGACCAACCGCCTCTCTTCTTTTGTATTGTGACCGACTTAACAAAACACATTTATTATTGTAAATGTATTTTTGGAATAATTCGATTTAATGAACAGGTTCAAATCTTTTGTTGATTTAATAAAGACGTGTTATGCTTCTAACAGTGATTAGTCAACATGTCTTTCAGAAACACACAATCGGACTTTGCTGAATTAGAGACGCCTTGTATTAGCCCCTTTCAAATGTATCTTGTGTGCAAAAAATCAGACATTCAATCAGATACGTGTATGTATCTTCACAATCAGACTTTGATCCTTTAATCACTCCATTATACTCAGATTCAGCTTTATCAAAAAGACTTTGATTTGTGGAAACACTTTCGATCTTTAAACATCTCCACTATGCTCAAATTTAGTTTCAACAATTTGTCTTGACATCAATGACAATTCTTCTAACAAATCATTCCACAAAATTCAACAACTTGTTTTTAGCATAGTGGAGATGTTTAAAGATCGAAAGTGTTTCCACAAAATTCCACAAAATTCAACAACTTGTTTTTTTGGGAATTTTCTTTTTCAAGAAAATTCAACAACTTGTTTTTAGCAGTTTGTGCAAAACTTTTCCGGACATAGGCGTGTTCACAATCAAAATTCAAGATTTTCATCTTACAATATTCTTCCATTGAAAAATCAAGAGAAGTGTCAGAAGCTTAAAAGCTGCAGTAACAGAGGAATGGCAGAAGATGGTCACACAGGGTAAAAAAGAGATGCTGAAGCAAGAAGATATATTTATAAAAGGTCATCACTCCAGTTGCAAAGCTGCCAAAATTACCATGCTTGAAGTCATCTTTTTGGGGCAGCGAAGACTTCCAAGAATAGAACTTAAAGCAACAGTTAACTCGATGCCTTTTTTGAGTTTTTCTTGCTATTCTTGTCTCATGCTTATCTATTCTTTGAGAAATAAGAAATATCAAGTTGTAATAGTTGGAACTTTCCCTGCTTTTTGTTTTCAACAGGTTGTTAGTTAGTTGTCATGTTTTAGTTTTAGAAATAAAGCTTGCATGTTGGCAAGTTTTGTTGTAAAAGCAAGGAGATTTTAAGGTTTCCTACTCCTCGCTTGTGTATAAATAAGGGCAGCTTTGGCTATTTTTCTTAAACCGTTATTGTGATAGAAAATTGTTGAGCCTACTTTTGCCTGCAACTTTGTTATTCAATGTCTATTCACTTTGTGTAAGAGCGTTTGCATGCCTGCCTTTTGCTGCAAATCATTGTTTAGTTCATATGTAGTTTGTGTCAAGTGTATTCTAGTTTGATCGCTAAACTATAAGCCTATTATTGCTACAAACTTGTTTTCCCAAAAGTGTAATTGTTATTAGAAATTTGAGAAAGGAAATCTTATGCCTACTTTGCTGCTTTGATCTACTGTCTCAGGTTTTGTTTTATGTGTTCTGCTTATATAATCTTTATTTCAGCTTTCATCGACAAGTACAATGAGTCTTTAGGTGTGCATTGGAAGAGAGTTTGTTTAAGTATTTGCATTAAATCATGAAGAGCACAAAAGATTTACTGAGAGGGGGGAGGAGGGTTGAATCAGTAAATCAAAACAATCTCTTATTTTTCAACTTTTCAACAAACTTAAACTTTTACCAACATCAACTTCTGATATGAATCAATGAGAGCAAGTTGACACCACTTTATTGAATTGATTAAATGATTTATAAATGGAAGTAGGCACCAACCTACCAGATTTACAAATGAGATGATTTTGTAGGCTACAACCTACAAGGAACACCCAAACCTCTACAATTTTATTAGGCACCAACCTACAAGGAGAATTAACCCCTAATGCAAGGCACCAAACCTTGACTTGATGGATGAAGTAACTGTCTTCAATCAGATCTGCACTCTCCCAATCCTCCAATCTGCCTTTGTGATGAAAAATCTCTCACTCAGCCCACACAAGAAGATGGGTTTCTGATATAGACTACTTTCAACTTCACAACCACACCTCCAAATTTGAAATGAACATTGAATATATATCTTACTCAAAAATTATAACTTTTTGATGAAAGAGTGCTTCTTGATTTTGCATCCTTTGGAAAATCTCTCCAAATCTGACTTTTCATATACTGCAGTTCTTCAAGGAACCGCTTCAAAATTATTTGCTTATCTTAATCATATCATTCCAAGAATAAATCGCACCCTTTTACTTCTGCTTTTATTAATCTTTACATGCAAATAAGAGTCAAGTTACTCATAAAGACGTGGCCCTTCAGGATAATCAATTCAAAACTGGCTTCTTTTAGAAAGATTGTATCTTTTCAAAGAGACGAGTCTTCACCTTTTGCTGCGTTTCTTAATGGACTATCAACTCTTCACAATGATCGTGTCTCTTAGAAGAGACGTCTTTAGCAATTGGTTCACATGATTTGAAAAAAAAAGTTTTTGAAGAGACAATCATGTCTTTTGACAGATTGGCTTTCTTAAACACGTCTCTTCAAGAAATACGTCTTTTAGACTCTTTGACCAGCCGCCTCTCTTCTTTGTATTATTCGACTTAACAAAACACATTTATTATTGTAAATGTATTTTGGAAGAAACAATTCGATTTAATGAACAGGTTCAAATCTTTTGTTGATTTAATAAAGACGTGTTATGCTTCTAACAGTGATTAGTCAACATGTCTTTCAGAAACACACAATCGGACTTTGCTGAATTAGAGACGCCTTGTATTAGCCCCTTTCAAATGTATCTTGTGTGCAAAAAATCAGACATTCAATCAGATACGTGTATGTATCTTCACAATCAGACTTTGATCCTTTAATCACTCCATTATACTCAGATTCAGCTTTATCAAAAAGACTTTGATTTGTGGAAACACTTTCGATCTTTAAACATCTCCACTATGCTCAAATTTAGTTTCAACAATTTGTCTTGACATCAATGACAATTCTTCTAACAAATCATTCCACAAAATTCAACAACTTGTTTTTAGCATAGTGGAGATGTTTAAAGATCGAAAGTGTTTCCACAAAATTCCACAAAATTCAACAACTTGTTTTTTTGGGAATTTTCTTTTTCAAGAAAATTCAACAACTTGTTTTTAGCAGTTTGTGCAAAACTTTTCCGGACATAGGCGTGTTCACAATCAAAATTCAAGATTTTCATCTTACAATATTCTTCCATTGAAAAATCAAGAGAAGTGTCAGAAGCTTAAAAGCTGCAGTAACAGAGGAATGGCAGAAGATGGTCACACAGGGTAAAAAAGAGATGCTGAAGCAAGAAGATATATTTATAAAAGGTCATCACTCCAGTTGCAAAGCTGCCAAAATTACCATGCTTGAAGTCATCTTTTTGGGGCAGCGAAGACTTCCAAGAATAGAACTTAAAGCAACAGTTAACTCGATGCCTTTTTTGAGTTTTTCTTGCTATTCTTGTCTCATGCTTATCTATTCTTTGAGAAATAAGAAATATCAAGTTGTAATAGTTGGAACTTTCCCTGCTTTTTGTTTTCAACAGGTTGTTAGTTAGTTGTCATGTTTTAGTTTTAGAAATAAAGCTTGCATGTTGGCAAGTTTTGTTGTAAAAGCAAGGAGATTTTAAGGTTTCCTACTCCTCGCTTGTGTATAAATAAGGGCAGCTTTGGCTATTTTTCTTAAACCGTTATTGTGATAGAAAATTGTTGAGCCTACTTTTGCCTGCAACTTTGTTATTCAATGTCTATTCACTTTGTGTAAGAGCGTTTGCATGCCTGCCTTTTGCTGCAAATCATTGTTTAGTTCATATGTAGTTTGTGTCAAGTGTATTCTAGTTTGATCGCTAAACTATAAGCCTATTATTGCTACAAACTTGTTTTCCCAAAAGTGTAATTGTTATTAGAAATTTGAGAAAGGAAATCTTATGCCTACTTTGCTGCTTTGATCTACTGTCTCAGGTTTTGTTTTATGTGTTCTGCTTATATAATCTTTATTTCAGCTTTCGTCGACAAGTACAATGAGTCTTTAGGTGTGCGTTGGAAGAGAGTTTGTTTAAGTATTTGCATTAAATCATGAAGAGCACAAAAGATTTACTGAGAGGGGGGGAGAGGGTTGAATCAGTAAATCAAAACAATCTCTTATTTTTCAACTTTTCAACAAACTTAAAATTTTACCAACATCAACTTCTGATATGAATCAATGAGAGCAAGTTGACACCACTTTATTGAATTGATTAAATGATTTATAAATGGAAGTGGGCACCAACCTACCACATTTACAAATGAGATGATTTTGTAGGCTACAACCTACAAGGAACACCCAAACCTCTACAATTTTATTAGGCACCAACCTACAAGGAGAATTAACCCCTAATGCAAGGCACCAAACCTTGACTTGATGGATGAAGTAACTGTCTTCAATCAGATCTGCACTCTCCCAATCCTCCAATCTGCCTTTGTGATGAAAAATCTCTCAGTTAGCCCACACAAGAAGATGGGTTTCTGATATAGACTACTTTCAACTTCACAACCACACCTCCAAATTTGAAATGAACATTGAATATATATGTTACTCAAAAATTATAACTTTTTGATGAAAGAGTGCTTCTTGATTTTGCATCCTTTGGAAAATCTCTCCAAATCTGACTTTTCATATACTGCAGTTCTTCAAGGAACCGCTTCAAAATTATTTGCTTATCTTAATCATATCATTCCAAGAATAAATCGCACCCTTTTACTTCTGCTTTTATTAATCTTTACATGCAAATAAGAGTCAAGTTACTCATAAAGACGTGGCCCTTCAGGATAATCAATTCAAAACTGGCTTCTTTTAGAAAGATTGTATCTTTTCAAAGAGACGAGTCTTCACCTTTTGCTGCGTTTCTTAATGGACTATCAACTCTTCACAATGATCGTGTCTCTTAGAAGAGACGTCTTTAGCAATTGGTTCACATGATTTGAAAAAAAAAGTTTTTGAAGAGACAATCATGTCTTTTGACAGATTGGCTTTCTTAAACACGTCTCTTCAAGAAATACGTCTTTTAGACTCTTTGACCAGCCGCCTCTCTTCTTTGTATTATTCGACTTAACAAAACACATTTATTATTGTAAATGTATTTTGGAAGAAACAATTCGATTTAATGAACAGGTTCAAATCTTTTGTTGATTTAATAAAGACGTGTTATGCTTCTAACAGTGATTAGTCAACATGTCTTTCAGAAACACACAATCGGACTTTGCTGAATTAGAGACGCCTTGTATTAGCCCCTTTCAAATGTATCTTGTGTGCAAAAAATCAGACATTCAATCAGATACGTGTATGTATCTTCACAATCAGACTTTGATCCTTTAATCACTCCATTATACTCAGATTCAGCTTTATCAAAAAGACTTTGATTTGTGGAAACACTTTCGATCTTTAAACATCTCCACTATGCTCAAATTTAGTTTCAACAATTTGTCTTGACATCAATGACAATTCTTCTAACAAATCATTCCTTGTTTACTTCTAACTCTCAAGCTTTGAGTTTACTTGAGCTGTTAGAAGCGTCATTAGAGTAGGCCTAGTTGTAGTTGAAGTTTTGGAAAAGAGAGAAATTCAGCTACGATGAGTTTTATAACCTTGTGCTCTTAATTGAGAACAAAAAGATTGGAAAACAGTTTATTTTACTTTCTTTAAGCATCATCGACGAAGAGGGAGCTTCCCCTCCTAATTTGAAGAGCAGTTTAACTGTGCATAGCTATCCGTTTCTAATCCGCATTCGAGAGGTGCGAATTGAAATGCCAACAGTATTCTCATATTATTATGATGCCTTATCATTGCAATGTCTTAGGGATGGATATCTGACACTTGGGGTTTCATATAGTTTGATTATCTGTTGATACATTGTGTTAGACACCATATTGTAATGCTAATATAGTAGTACTAATCAGCTTTCTCCTTTCAGTATTTTGTATTACACTCCTGTTGGATAAGTGATTGAGTTTTTCTTTATTTTCTTGTTGCTCGCAGAAAAAGTGGAAATGGCTAGCTATGCCGCCAAGTTCTTTGCTTTACTTTACTTTCTTGTAGTCCCCTGAAAAGTGGAAGTGGCTGGCTTTGCCTCCAAGTATTTACTTTTCTCTATTGGTTGGCTTGCCGCTAATAGCTCTTGTACTTCCAACATTTCATATTGTAATTAGATCCCCTTACACCGCATGCTCTCACTTTGCCCACTCTAGGATCCGAGTGATAAAAAAATGAAGGGTTGCTTCCAGTTTGCTTATTTTTACATTGGGCTAATGCTAACGGGTGAAGTTTGTGTGAAAAAGTCGGGAAAAAACTAAGGGGGTATATTTCAACAGGGTTGAGCTAATTGGATGGTTACAGGTACAAACAGCCTTGAAAATGTGTGGAAACAACAATATAAAGGTTTGATATTCATCTCAAATTTACCTAGGCAACAATATAATGACCCAAAAATTATAAGGAATGCATACCTAATTCATGAAAGGACAGTATGGATTGCTGTAAGTAGTTATCAATGCAATTCCCTTCATCCAACAATGCCAAAAACTCAAGTAAAGGACATTGCAAGTCTGAAAATCTTTAGATAGACTGCTGCATTTTTAGTGTCAAAGTCTATTATGACAAGAAACACTGTTACAGGGTCTGATATACAACTGCTGTAGGTCAAAACAGCCATGATGAATCATCAAACCCCTCCAAACCACCAATGATCACCTCCTAACCACGACCAAATTCTTTGCAAACATTTACCAAAACATAAATCCCAAAATCTGCAATCAAAATACTTTGAATTATCTTTTTTGTGAAACCCTGGAATTGAAACTCTATTAAAGCACAATGTGATTCCTGAATAGAACCATTCCACTAGCTAGGTATTATCTTTCAAATCTGAAACTAGGAATCAAATGAGGGTTTTCGCTTTCAAACAATTTTTGGAAGAACTCGCAAGTTCAATCCTGTAGCATAACAATATGTGTAATTTTTAGCATATCCAAATGAGCCCCCGACACCTCCTTTTATAGCTTTTTGCGTTGCTTTTTTGAAAAAAACACTTTTGCACATTTTTTGCATTTTTGTTGTTTTTTTCAAAAAATGTTTTTTTTGCTTTTTTCCAGAACAATGCCTTTTGCTTTTTTGCTGTTTTTTTTCCAAAAAACATTTTCTGATATAAATTAAATAATTCATTATGTGCAAACATTTAATCGCCTTTCCAACAAGCTGTTGCACTAAGTTGTCTTTTATTTATTACTCAACATTAGATAAAATTACTGAAATATTAATTAAATAACTTAATAACTCAACCATGTTGCGGAAAATAATGCAACTCCATTGGAATCTATTTCTAATCACACCATGATGAAACTGAAGCAGTAGGAAGATGTTTGAAATCAACTTGGTAACTTTCTAAAACTCCAAGAAGTTTGGAGAGCACCCAAAAGGTCAGAAATCGATTTCGGAAGCATCAAAGGGCTCCAACTAATCAACTAAACTCAAACCTAATAACAATTTCTCTGCATGACTTATCAAATGCTTCTCCAAGAATGTTGGAATTCTCCCTAACTAATCACTTACCCTCCGAAAGACTTGGAAACTAGCTAAATGTCCACGAATTGGCCAAGCACCAAAAGGGAACCTTACATCATTTGCATATAAATCACCAATGTCAATAATTCAAACCCAATATGTATAGTTTGGAGGAAGACTAATCATTTTCAAAGATACACCTGCCATGATGTTTATTTTTGTGAGGTATTATTGATTTGGGACTTGAACCAATTTTTTGTTTTCTGTATGGATGGAAATATAACAGTAAATACACAATTTCTTATTTGTTAGTGTTGAGTTCCTGCCCCAAGTCCTGATCAGCTCATGGATCATTGTTGCTGTCTCTGGATTCCCCGAGTTTGGTTTCCTTTTTGCATTTTTTTAGTCAATGTTGATATGCACTTTGAGTGCATTGCAGAAAATGAAATATAATTAATCCAAATTTCATGCTATAGTGTTGAATTTCTGAGGCAAGTTTCATTTTGTACATGTTATGCAGGTGCTTTTGCTGTCTCTCTTGTAGCATCGCCATTTGTAGCAGTCATCAAAGCTTCCAAATTACCAAAATTGTATGGCCTCTTAATTGGTGAGCACCTTGTTATTTATCTATTTTTGTGTATATTTATAGTTATGAGCAATTAAATTGTTGAAATTCAGCACATAGCATGCAGATTCTGCACTCTAGAGTTTGAATAGAATTTGATTGTATTAGCCTTCAATCAAAGCCACGGCTGGAATGCGTTAACCTCTATATACAGAAAACTGAAATTATGAAAACCTAAGACAATTAACTGAAATGAGAATAAGTCTGTGATGCTGGAATACTCTTTTATTTCACCTATAGCATCTCTAAAGTGGGGTGGAATTTTTCTGACATGGTTTTATGATGGGCTGCATGCGTTTCTGAATAGAAGATGTGTTGAGGATGGTCTTTGAAGCATTTTACATCAATTAACTATTTTTAGGCGTTGGTTTCTGCTGACGTGCTGACACAGGATGACTGTATTTACATTTTTGGTAAAGTTGGCTTCACTTGACTTAGGATCGACTTTATATTTGCTATGATATTTTGGAAAGAAAAAGTCGCGATGGATATGATGTAGGGGCGAACTATTGAAGTGGTGTTTTTATTATCGGGTGGTTTTATTCAGACTCTATTTGTAGATGCGTTTTGTTTTTGTCGAGCCTTGTCTATTCCTGGTGGCTTAAAAATGTAACCAAAAAGATCAAATACTTCTGACGGCAGTATTTTAGGTGGCTTCAGGTTTCCTCTTTACTATTGACGGCTTATTTATATTTGGTGCATCAAATATATTTATCTTTTGTAACGACTTTAGGTTGCGGACAGGTTATTCTCGACATTGTCAAATTTTTAGGAGACCTGAATTTCATCACTGGCTAATTTTAATTTAATACTCTTGGCAGAAGACGTGGTGGTAAAAAATAAATTTGATTCATTCATTTCTGCCTGCCTTTGTAATCGTGGTTTTAAAGAGTTTACAAAACATTCTTCATGAGATATGGTGACATGAGCTGGGTGAAATATTCCGAGCCAAATTTTTTTCAATTTTCAAATTACAATCAGAAATGCAACACACCCGTTAGGGTTAGATAAATCAAACCAGCAGTTACAATATAACTCTTTGCCAAGAATGCGCACTCAATCTCAACAAGAGAGAGGCTGTCATATGGCAAGAGGATCGTCAGTACATTAATCAGAACTGCAACTGGAAGTAACTTTAACCAAGAATGGCGCCAAGTGATGGCGAGCATATGGTCAGAGGGTCTTAATTGAAATGCTTATACAAAAACTCTAACCAAGAATGCGCCGGCGAACGACGAGCATGTGGTCAGAGGATCCCTACCATCTAATATACTGAAAGCAAACTCAACACCAAGTATGTGCTACCCAATTCCAGAATGGAAATGAGGCGACCATATGGCGGAGCAATTACATGAAATACAATACTGGAAATGGAGCTCAACGCCAAGTATGTGCACTCCTATCCAAGATGAATAGGCGCTATCATATGACGGAGCAACTAAAAGTAAATACAATAGACTGAGCAAGGATCAGTCTCTTCCACGAAATGTGGGAAATATAATAAATAGCTTACAAATGTGAATATTGGCTGGTTAGTACTACTAACAGCCTTACAATATAATATATCTCCTGCAAGCACGATGGATTATAGTGATAATCAAACTGCTGAAATGTAGAGCTACTCCAGAATGATTAATATGACTAAGATAAACAATCCCAGCCCTATTAATAATTTTACTAAGTCTGATATGACAGATCTGCAGTTAAAATGGTGAAATCAGCAACTCCAGAACTCACTTAAATGCTCATACCTCTCTCAATACTCACTCATTTAACTTGAAATCAGTTGCAAAACATTCTAATGATGATGACAATGAAGATGGATCACAAAAACTTCTCACAAAGACCCCTATTTATTTTGCACGACTTCCAAAGCACTTACGAAGTGAAATTGCCTGCAAGCAAGGGCGATTTACTTTAGATAATTCATAGACTTCAAATAAAATTCTGGAAACTTGCACATATGGTCGCCCTACATAGGAAAATAGATTGGAACAGTACCCAGAACAATATTATTTCTGTTTCTTGAGTTGTGAGTAAAAACAACCTACAGCCATACAAACCAGCAACTCTAAAATTGACAGAAAATACAATAACTCAACTACGGAATGTGAGAAGAACCAACTACAATGAAAGGAAACCAACTACAACTAAACCTCTCAACTAGTTGCTTCTTTCAAGCAAGAAGTCGAGCCAAGGCTAGGAGGCATTCATTCCTCGAAGCAATCCCAAAGCCAATCCGGCAGCATAACTTTGCAAATTCATCAGATGCCAAAATGAGGACCCAAAGCTCCCTTTTATAATTTTGAGAGGACCCTCCAGAAGCTTCCAGAAGGTGCGCCCTAACTTCAAGATGTTTTTAGGGTTTTTGACTTGACCCATTCTTCCTTCAAAATGGCGTCCTTTTTCATGAAGGCAATTTTTCTTTAATTTAAAATTATCATTTCTCCAAAAGTTGGCGTCCCTTTTCCTCTTGAGCAATATTTGGCTTTTAGAAATATTAAAATATTTCCTCCATGTGAAAATACCCTTCAATGTCCCCCTTTTAAAACAATATTAATTCATGATGCTAGAACAAGGAATTATAATGTTAAATTATAACATTATAATATAAAATATCTTATATCACCATGGAAACGCATCAGAAGCCAAATTCAACCATACCGTCTGAACTGACTGCCAAAGTGGAGCCAACTGATTAGGAGTCAACAAGTCAACTGCTAAAAATAGAATTTACTAAAAATAGTAAATTCATGTAATTGCTCAGAATGTCGAACTAAAACCACCAATGCGAAGCTCTCAGAAAACCCAAAAGGAATCCGCAATCCAAGTTCAACAATTCCAAAAGAAGACTCCGCAAAAAGACGAAAACATCCTCCAAGAAGTTTGGAAACCCTGATTCGAGCTTCTGCTTAGCCTATGAGTTTCCAGGAATAGGCTAAATCCAAATGAAGAGCATAGGGCTAAATTGGGGACATTACACTGGGTGACTTTTTGGAATATATATGATATCATTTTAATTGTGGTATGTGTGGAGACATATAGATGAGTTCCTCAATGTATTAAAAATAAGAAAGTCTTGGTTTTGAAGTGATGTCGATGTATTTTTCTGATAATGTGTGTGTCGGGCTGAGTGTTCAATATTGTTGGTTGAAAATTTTGTATACCTTGAGGATATACAAAATTGTGGTTTCAGCCACAGTACATGAGATAAAAACTCTCCTAATTAAGGGAAGGCTCCCCCTTTACTATTAACTAATTTAGACTAATATGGGTGGGACAACAACCTTTCCTCTTTTTTCAGGAAAGATTATATTCTTTTCTCCTCTAAAAAAAGTGACAATAATTTTTAAACTATTACAGTAGCTTAAAATGTAAATAGGAGAGGAAATGAAGTTTCTTGAAAGCACAAAGACTTCCGTCACCTCCTCCGGGACGGGAAAACAATCTCCAAGGACAAAGTATTGAGTATTTGAAATCCTATCTACCCTTTTAGAATGATAATTTAAGAATAAAGCACAATATATTTCAGCTCAAAGTCTGAAAATATGATGTACTCACAAATCACTTTATCTAGAAATTACTATAAGCACAAAGACCTATAATTCTTTCCAACTCTTAATCACAAATCAAATTAATTCAATCTTTCAAACTTGTAGCTCAAAGTCTGCAAGAAATTAGATCAAAATCTTTTCACAACAGCTCCATAATATCACAAGAAAAACTTAGAACAATGCACCACTATGACATAAGAACATAGTAATAACATGCAATAAGATTCAACACAAAGTCTGAAATCTTAAATGCCTTCTTTGTATTGCTTGAAAATCAAGTTTACATACACAAAGCACAAAGTCTCTTTGCTGTAAATTTCTGTAGAGTTCTTTCTATTGCCAAAAAGATGATAATTACAATAGACCCTCTCAAGTATGTATAGGAGAGAAGCCTTGAGAAAAAGGTGGGAGGATCCCAACCAACTTGAGAAATTCTCTCAACTACTAACTAACTGCAATTGATTTATTCAACATTACAAGTCTTATTGTATTTTGACTTGTAATGTAATCACATGTAATTACATTTTACAAAACTGCAAGTGAAAGGAACACTTGTGATCACAAAATTTGCTTTTACATGTAACTTGTCGAAAACAAAATACATAAAGATAAAGTGTTATGAGACACTTTTCATCCATTTCAGTCTTAGCTTTGAAAGACTAAAATTTACTGATAATTTCTTGCAACTCATCTAGATCGGGGCCTAGCGTGTTCTTGGCAACCACAACAGTCTTAAGGATCACATCAAAATACCTTATTGTTGCTTCTTTATGTTCTTCATGGACAGTTTGCATCTTATCAAGGATCATTTGATGATTAACAAATTTATGAATTGAATCCATGTTAAACTGTTCTGCTTCTAGTTCTTGACGAAGATTTGCTGCTATCTCAGTAGTAATCACATTAGCTGCAAGTAACTCTCCTTCGTGATTTAGGGCCCTGCAAGACATTTTCTCAAAACTAGAAAGCATGTCCTGTTCAACCTCATCACTCATCTCTAGTGTAGCTTGAACATCTTTCATGAGATCTTCAATAACCAATGACTTGTTTGTCATGAGTTCTTCAAATTCTACATATTTTTCTTTGCTTGGAATTATTGAATTGTTGCGTAGAATCTCTAGCTTAACTTGATCCATCTCATGCCAGATTTTAAATCTTTTCTAAGTGAATTAAGACTTTGCTTGAAAGCTTCCAAAGTCTGATTCATCTTAACTCTTGCTACCTTGATAGTACCCAAAATATGTAATGCTTTTTCAATCACAGGTATACTTTGATCAATTAGTTGAGCTTCCCAAGAATCAATTGTTCTCTTTTGTGCAATCTTTTCCAATTGTTTGACTGATTCTTCAGAGGTAAAGGAAGTTAATGGATTAACTTGCTCTGAAGAGTTTGTTATTTTCTGAATCATTGAGATGAGTTGTGAATTCTTTTTTTTGAGTTCACTTTTCTTTGCTAGTAATTCATCATATCTCTGAACCAATGAAGCTACCGAATCTGTGGCATCATGCATAAGACCAGAATGTGTTTGTTTGCCAAGCTCAACTTTAGTAAGTTTGTAATCTGATAGCTGCATTTCTTCAGGTGGTTTCTCAGCTAATGGCTCAGCTATCTCTGCATATCTCATTTTATTTTCATCTATCACCACCAGTGAGACCTTCTTTGCCTTCTTGGCAGCTCTGGATTTAGGTTTTGCAATTTGTTGGAAATCAAATACATCAGTAGAGATTTCCTGTTTTTTCCTTTTGGGCGTAACTAAACTCAGCCATAGGGGTAATTCTAATGAGCTTACATTAGAGACAACAACTGTGATTTCTGAAGAAACTGGCTCTACTTGCACCATAGTTATCACCTTAGGAGAAGTATTGGTTTGAATTGCAACAGGCATGTGCTCAGACGACTGCACATGATTTACCTCTGTCATAAACTTATCAAAACTCAAGGTAGAAGTATCAATCTCAGATAGAGGAATGTTGGAAGTGGTCACATAAGAAGGATTATCATCAAAAATTCTCTCCAAATCTTCATGAAAAGTTCCAACAGGAATCTCCATACTAGTACCAGCAGCTGTTCTTAACTCTACAGGATTTACAAATACATATGTATCAATATCCATGGGTATTTGAGGGATGATTGTATAAGAAGAATCTGAGACTGTTGAAGGAGGTGATTCTGTTGTATTTTCTTCATAAGTATCATCTTCATTATTAACTACCTGTACTTGCACTTGTTATGTCTCTTTCCCTTTTGTTGATTCCTCTGATTTCGGATCTTTGTCCAACTGGACCAGCCAAATCATTTCCCATTTCATCTTTGATTTTAATAGTCTTGACATTGTTATATTTCAACCAAGCATTGGTATTAGCAAGGATGGGCTGAAAACGGTCAAGGATAGAATCACACTCCTTTTTAGATCATTGTGGGGACGGGAAAGGAGCTTCTGCAACTTTTTGTTCAATGTACTCTGGATCCAAGATCTTCCCATCATCCACCATTCCTTCAGGAATCCTAGTTAAGTTAAGGTCTACAATTTGCTCCAAAGTGAGTCTGCTGTAATCCATCTTTCTTATGTCTTCTTCAGTACGAAGATCAACCCAAATATCTTCAAGGCGATGAACATGAGTGAAGACCATCTTGATTTTATCCTTCATCCCACGATAATTAAAATCTTTTCTAGCAATGAACTTCTTTGACTTGATTTCTTGAAGTTCACCCTCCATTGCTTTGGCTTTTTGGGAAGTGTTTATGGAATACCGACCAATCTGTAATGGATTGTGTGAAGAGATAGTAATGCCCAACTTATGGCTAGCAAGTTGTACAACATGTATTGCCATCAGCTGTCTTGCTAACTGTAAATGGTTAAAAAGTCTTGCTATTAACATAAAAAAGTTACATTATTTAAAGAAGTGCATGAAGCACTGTAGATATTAATTATCTACCTACTTACAAGTTACTGTAGAAAAAGTAACATCTAAACAAAACAAAACAAAAGTGACCATTAATAATAAAAGAGTAATATATTCTAACACCCTCCCTTAATGGTCAATCCGTCAACAACACCAAGTTGCCCCCTGAATTTTACAAATTTATCCGGGCTCAAAGACTTGGTGAGAATGTCTGCAGTCAGAACATACTGCAACTGAACGGATCCGTCTTCTACCAGCTTGCGGATGTAATGACAATGAAGCTCGACATGCTTGGTATGTTCATGGAAGACTGGATTTTTGGCCAGTTTGAGCAACCCTTGATTATCAGTGTACAAGGGAGAAGGTCCTGCTTGTGACATGTGCATGTCCGAAAGCATCCTACGAAGCCAAACTGCCTCACATGCTGCTTTAACTGTTCCTCGATATTCAGCTTTTGTCGAGGAAAGAGCTACTGCCTGTTGCTTCTTGCTGGTCCATGTTACAGCACCTGTACCCAAACTGAATAAATACCCAGAAGTAGATTTTCGATCATCCACTGAACCTGCCCAATCTCGAGTCGGTGGTAACCAATCAGCCTTTGGATCCTTGCATCTGCCATACAAAATGCCATAATCTGAAGTGCCCTCAACATATCAGCACTCGCTTCGCTGCAATCCAATGATCAGCTTTTGGAGCTGTCATGAAGCAGAAATGTAGCTCACTGCAAAACTGATGTCAGGTCTAGTGGCAGTGAGGTAGATGAGGCTGCCCACTAGTTGCCTCAAGGTCGTTTCATCGACCAGGAGGTGAATCAGAGTTGGCTAACAACTTTAGCCCCTTCTCCATAGGTGTGGAAGCAGGTTTGCAGTCCTGCATCCGAAATTTGTCAAGCAAACTTCTGGCATATTTTGATTGAGAGATAAAGATGCTACCAGCGGTCTGCCAAACTTCAATACCCAAACAATAATGGAGAAGCCCCAAATCTGTCATGTCAAAAGTCTGACACAAATCTTGTTTGATTGCTGCAATCAAATGTGTTGAACTGCCAGTAATGATCAAATCGTCAACATAGACAACAAGAAAGAGAATATCATCACCAGAGTGTTTGACATACAGATTACTGTCAAAAGTGAAAACCATGATCAACCAAGTACTGATCAATCTTGAAATACCATGCACGGGAGCCGTTGAGGCCATAGAGCGCCACGAGCCTACACACTTGATGTTCTTTGCCAGCAACCTTGAAACCGTGAGGTCGGGCACATGTAGACTTCTCTCGCAGAAATCACATTGAGGAAGGCACTCTTGACGTCCATCTGATGAACTATCCATCCAAATTGGGCTACAATAGCGAGAAGAAGACGCATTGTGCTCATCTTGGCAGTAGGAGCAAAAGTCTCCTCGTAGTCAATGCCCTCCCGCTGTGTAAATCCCCGAGCAACGAATCTGGCCTTGTACTTATCCAAAGTACCATCTGCATGATACTTAACCTTGTATACCCATTTGCAGCTGACAAGTTTCTTCCCAGGAGGAAGATCAGAAAGAACCCAAGTGTGATTCTTTAGGAGACTATGATATTCTGTCTACATAGCCTGTTCCCACTCGGGAATTCCTTTAGCCTCGGAATATGTATGAGGCTCGTAGATGCTGTGGATGTTGGCCATAAGAGCAAAGTTGACGGTGTGTTGCTGCTTGCTCTTGCTACGAGTAGATCTGCCCTCAATGAGTTCATCATCATGAAGATCACCGATTGTCTTGGCCCACCACTTAGGGCGACGAGTAGAGGTGCCAACATCTGAAACAGGAGTAACAACATCTCCTGGGATTTCTGGAACAAAGTCATCTGGATATGAGTCCTGAGGAAAATCAGGTGGTGCTATATCATGATCAATAGACTCCTCATCTTCAAAGTCAGAATGCTCTGAAGCCCTCCCATCATGGGAACCAAGAGGAAGACGAACACCCTCATCAAGAACCTTCATAGGCTGATCCACAGGACTGGTAGTAGGGACAAATGGACCAGTAGTCTCATCAATCACAACATCATGGTGGAATATGAGACGACCTGTCTCCACGTCAACCAACCTGTAGGCTTTGTGATTGTTGTTGTAGCTAGTAAACATAAGTGTCTGGCTCTTGGAGTCCAACTTGGCACGCTTGGCGTCTGGAATCCATACATGAGCGGTAGAACCGAAGACTTTCAGATGGCCCACCTTAGGCTTGCGTCCTGACCAGGCTTCTTCAGGAGTCATCTTCTTAACGGCCTGTGTAAGTGACCGATTCAGGAGGTAGACTGCTTCGGCCTAGTATTTCTTAGGTACATTTCTGTACTCGAGCATAGAACGAGCCATTTCGGTAATGGTGCGATTGCTGCGTTCAACGACACCATTCTGCTGAGGGGTGTAGGGTGTGGTAAGTTGGCTCTTAATGCCGTGTGCAGCACAAAAAGTAGAGAAGTCAGTTGAACAAAACTCCCCCCCATTATCTGACCTTAGAGTAACAATGTGAGAACACGATTCTTTCTCAACTAAGGCTTTGAACTGCTGAAATGTGCTAAACACATCTGACTTTTGTTTCAGAAAATACACCCACATTTTGCGACTAAAATCATCAACAAACAATAAAAAGTACCTGGACCCAATAATAGAAGGAGTGTTCATCGGTCCACATACATCAGCGTGAACCAATTGAAGTACCTTGGAGGCTCGCCAAGAATCACCATCCGAGAATGGTGTCCGATGCTGCTTGCCAGCTTGACAGGCTCCACAAACTCCATGATTTTTAGTTTAGATCTCAGGTAGACCAGCAACAAGACCCTCCCGAGATAACTGAGAGAGGTAGTGGACATTCAAGTGCCCATAACGCTGATGCCAAAGTTTGCTGATGGTTGTACTTTGAGTAGCCAGAGCGTGCTCATGAGAATCCCCAGAATCAGCAAGTCTGTACAGACCGTGATCCTCAAGTCCCATAGCAATTGTAGTACGAGTCTCCCGATCAACGATGTTGCAGGTGGACGAGCTGAAAAGAACATCCAACTGGGGAGAATGCCGCATGATCTGACTGACGGAGAGGAGATTATGTTCCATGCCGGGAACATAGTAGACATTGAGAAAGAGTAGATTTCTTCCTCCTGAGTGAATCTGGACAGTGCCCTTACCAACAACTGTGTACTCTTCGCCTCCTCCAAAAATGACTGAATTAGAGAAGGGTTCGAACTTTGTGAACCAATCCCGACGATGAGTAAAATGCCGTGATGCCCCTGAATCAATATACCAGGCAGAAGAATGTACCGGATCTGCAGTTCTCTTGGCCATAAACGCATAGAATGTAGACTCTTTCTGCTTAGTGTGCTCAGCGACATGTGCCTTTTGTTGAGAGCCTCCTTGCTTCTTTTGTTCAGAAGCCATCCAAGTGCGACACTCAGCCCTAATGTGACCGTATTTGTGGCAATAATTGCACTGAACGTTCTTCTTCTTCTTGCTGTCCTGTGAAGAACCAGAGCCTTTCGGCTGAGAAGACTGAGCCTTCCCTTTGTTCTTAGCAGAAGATTTGGCAGAGAACGCTTGTTCTGTGGAGGAGGAACTGGTACTGCTTCCAAACTGTTGTCTCCAACGATCTTGTTGTAGAAGCTTGTTACACAAGTCTAGAAACTTCAAGTCAACGTTTGTTGAAGTAATATTGAGCGTCTCAATGAAATGCTTGTAAGACTTTGGCAAACTCTTAAGAGTAATGACGACCATGTCCTCTTCCTCCATCTTTCGTCCAATGGCTTCCAGTTGGTCGCGAATCTCCTTGATCTTTGTCAGATGCTCTTGAAGAGTGGTGTGCTTCTCGTCCATCATTATTGAAAAAAACATGTTCTTAAGAAAAAATGCACAACTCTTATCTGACGTTTCATGGAGATCCTTCAGGGTTGTCCATACCTCAGCAGTTGTTTTTCCTGATGGCACTTGTGGTAGCTGGTCGTCAGTGACTGAAAGCTTGATGAACATGACGGCTTTCCGGTTGCGTTCATCCCATTTGTCCCGATCCTTTTCGGCTATAGTGGGTCGAGGTGATGTACCTAGAACAACTACATCAAGACACCGATACTCGAAAATGGTCAGCATACGCTACTTCCAGGTTTTGTAATTCTTCCCCTTGAACTTCTGGCTGCTTTCGAGCATTATGTTCGTGAGAGATGCCATCACGTACCTTGCGGTCAAACAGGTGAAGGCAAGATAATGCAAAGAAAACAGAAATACAGAAACCCGAAAACAGATTTTGAGGTTTTACTGAAAACCCAGAAAAGATAAATAAAAACCCAGAAGGATGGAAGAATACCTAGAAAATTTTGACAACACAAATTTCGAGGCACGGAAAATGAGGTACCTAGAAAAATCTAGTGACAACCCAGTTGAAATCTCGCAAAACCCAAAAGGAATTTTCAATCGGAAAAAAATTTCGACTTCAAACTGAGGCACAAATTTTGAGGCACAGAAAACGAGGTACCTAGAAAATTTGAAGATCGACCCAATTGAGATCTTGAAAAACCCATAAGGAATCTGCAAATGAAAAAATTTTCCGCCTTCAAACAGAGGGTCAAAACCCTAGACAAACTTGCAGAAACCCTAGGCCGCCATTGAAGACCAGAAAAATTGCAGAAAACAGCTCGAATTTGCACGAAAATTTGGCAAAAGAGATGCCAAACCCTAGGCGACTAAGTTGCAAGGGGCGATTACGATTTTGCTAAAAAAACCACCCAAAATCAGGCAAAAACGCGAAAAACGTGATTTCGTAGAAAAATGCGATTTTCAGATCTGAAATCCCATAAAAATGCAGATTTTTTCCGCCCAGAAATGCGTGCAAACAGAGATAAGTGTCCAGAAAGTCAGAAAACCTCACACAGAAAAAAAAAAAAACGTGCTTTCAAAATCGTGCGCCCATAAAAGACCAAATCGCTTGCAAAAGGGACGATTTTTCAGAGGGAAACAAAACACGATTTTTGGCAGAAAGAAAACACAAATTTTTAGGGTTTTTTTCTTACGGCTCTGATACCATGTAAATGGTTAAAAAGTCTTGCTATTAACATAAAAAAGTTACATTATATAAAGAAGTGCATGAAGCACTGTAGATATTAATTATCTACCTACTTACAAGTTACTGTAGAAACAGTAACATCTAAACAAAACAAAACAAAAGTGACCATTAATAATAAAAGAGTAATATATTCTAACACTAACTCCATCAAAAAAATTCTGTCAGTAGGATATCGAGGTAACATGTATGGTTGTTCCTCAAAACATCCAACTCTCATGTAAGTGAAAGTAGGGAACTATAGAAACAAACAACCATACTCATTCAATTTTTCCCAAGCTGCTTTAGAAACTCTTCTTATCTTGAGTGTTTTGTCAAAAAGACACATAAAGTGACCAAAGAAAGCATCCTGTACTCTTTTGTAATGATGCTTGCTGGGCATTAGAGTTAGCTGATCATAATATTCCCAGACCGGCACTACTGATCTATTCCCTTTGGGAGTAAGACCAGGAAACTATCTGAGTGATGCAACAATAGACACCAAGTAAGAATTCATATAAAAGGTGTAGGTAGTATGGACTTGTGCTAATTGTTTACACAAATTATCAGTGATAAATTCTCCCCAGAAAACATGAGACTGGCCTTTCCTCATAACCACGATGTACTTGTACATCCAAGTTTCAAACACATTAGAATATTTCAGTCTTGCTAATCTACTGAGAAGTGTAATCATATCACCTATCTCCTCAATGAAGTTAGAATGATACAACTTGGGCCATCTGGTAAAGCAAGTTCAGGGAGTTTTCAACCACTTAGCACTGATGTGTCTATTGCAATCTGCTTTTCTTTGTTTGTAATGATCTATAGCACTTTTCATTGTGATATCAGCATATAAAGGAGCAGCAGGTACTTTGAAGATTTTATCAATTGTTTTAGCTTCTAAACTTATTATGACGTTTCCATCATCATCCTTGATTGTCCTTGTTTCACCATCAAAATGAGCAACACATGCAAGCACAAATTTTGGTTCTAAAGCAGCCACTGGAAATGAAGAGACTAAATGAATATGACTTCTGAGAAGCAACTGCATATCATGAGTCGATGGGTTCACCGTTCTTTTCAAGAACTCAGACATATCGACATGCCCGATCTTTGTGTCTCTAGTCTCATCAATGAGAGAAACTACCTGAGAGGGAGCGATCTCATTCAAATATTTATCATATTTAGCCTTCATCTTTTTGTTTGGAGGCGATACTGGCTCTTCTGTCATTGAACAAGAATCTGAAACACTGTGATGAAAATTCAAAAGAGTAAGAATGTCTTTAGTTGCTATAGATGATTCCATGATATGAGAATCTGAGAAACTGGAAATCTCATGAAGACTGTTTGGATTTTGAACTTATAATATTAGTCATGATACAAAGATGTCTGGTGAATGTTCTTTGGACAGAGATTGAAAATCGGATCTGAGAAGACCACTTACAAGTTTGACTTGTAATCGGGTCTTGGAGACCCGATTGCAAGTGAAATGTGTTTTTTATTGATGAGCACTTGTAGTCGAGTCTTGAGAACCCGATTACAAGTGGTGTAAACATGATACGTAGAATGAGGTGACTTTAAATGGGCGAATGGAAGGTTGGTAAATGAATTTACAAGTGAAGGCGAAGCATATAGAAGGTGAATAAATGTATATTTTTTTTTTACTTGCAGTCAGGTCTTGAGAACTGATTGCAAGTAAAGGGAACATGAGATGGTGAATGAAAATGCGGACAAATGAATAAATGGATGTGAGTGATATGAAAGTGAATGAGAATGCTCCTTGAAAGCGAATGAAAGTGGTTTGCTAGCAGTCAGGTCTTAGAAACTTGATTGCAAGTCATCAGGATAAAGATTTATACTTTTCAATACATTCTTTAAAAATGCGCCTAGATTTTGACATAAAAAGAAAAAGAGAATAGAATAAAAAAATAAAACAAAAACCCAAAGAACATACCTTGAAGAGTTAAAAATGTTAAACTAAAAGTAAAAGCCTTGAGTTATGATCAACTGTTATAAACAAAATGAGATGTAGACTCCTTTTCAAAGACTATCAGCTGATCATCAAAGCTTCTCCTCAAGAAACACAGGTAAGAAGAAGAAAGAAGCACGTCAAGAGGAGGAGGTAAAGACAAAGTCAAAATCGAGCCATTTGAAGACTAAATCGCATACTTCAGCAAGAACTCGGATTGCAAGGAGAGAACTGGGTTTTTTTGGAGGTCAAGACAAGTCATTTTGAAATGCGTTGGGTCTTTCATAGGCAAAAGCAAGTCATTTCCTCAATACGCGAATTTGTAATCGTGTCTTGAAGGTCCGGTTGCAAGTAAAAGCTATTTTTTTCTCTTTATCACTTGTAGGTTGGACCTTGAGATCTCCTTTGCAAGTGAAATAAAAGCCAAAGAATAATTTAAGTCGTCCCAACTTGCAAATTGGGCTTTAGGACCCCAAATGCAAGTGAAAAGAAACTAATAAAAAGAAAACAAAAATGACGTTCACTTGCAATTCGGGTTTTGGGACCCCCAATGCAAGTAAACATGAAAAAAAATAAAGACTAAAAAGGCATCACTTGCATTTCGGGTTTCAAGACCCCCGATGCAAGTAAACATCAATTAAAAGAAAAAGTGACTTTAAAAAGGCAAAAAGAAAATCGGGTCTTGAAGGAGAGATTGCAAGTAAAATGTCACTTGTATTTTAGAGTTTAAGAGTTTCCACTTGCAGTAAGGCGTCTAAAACCCGATTTGAAGAAGAAGAGACACAAAAGCAAGATCAAAATAAAGACAAAATCAAAAAGAAACTGACCAAAATGACAATAAATCTTATAGAATATACAAGGCACGATTTTCCCTTGAGAAATGTGTTGTACCCAAAACCAAAATTTTTGCTTCACTAAGGCATTTTACTTAATTGAGTCTTAATCTTGTTAAAGTGTTGTCAGAAGGTCGTTTTTGGGGTTTTTAAATATGGAGTTGGTGTCAGTATCATGTCAGTCTGTTATTGAAGAGATTTGAGAAAAGTGAAAATCTGAATGAAAAACATCAAAATTTTCTCTCTGGAGAAGGGAGCACATTCTCAAATGGCCCTATCTTTTAGGCCGATCCTGTTTTTAGGGTTTGTCACCTCCAGCAGACATTGTCCCAGATCACGCCGCAGTGAGCTATCACCGTTTGTAAACGGACCTGTTTTGTTCGAGTACAGAAGATACAAAGGCAAAACGAGGCGAAGCGAATTGACTAATCGAGAAAAGCCAGCTTTTCGAAGGCTTCATCTTTTGAGCAATGTAGGTTTTTGGCTAAATGCCACCCAAGATGTTTAACTGGCATTTGTTTGAACTTCGCGACGCATTCGTAGTGGGTGAATCTGAGTTGTTGAAGTGTCTGAACCTGAGGTCGAACGTGGGGTCAAATCTTAGTCAAAATGTTAGAGGAAAAAGCAAAAGAGCACATTTTGAGAAAGACGCCTAAGCTTTTCAAGCCTTTAATGCTTTCTTTTTGATGATATCAGATATTCAATGTGTCCGTGTTACGATCAGCTTTCCATTGCTTGTCTTCGTCAGATCAGAGGATGACTCGAAATGAGGTTTTATATTATTTTGTCGCCCGAAATGGCCAAAAAGGAGTGAAAGAGCAGCTCTTAAAAAGGCAACCTTGTTTTTCACCCCCCCGTTTTCTTGGAAAATGTGCCTTTGCGTAAATTGTCAGATGAGAGTCAGTTCTCAAGAAACCTGAGTTCCAGTCCCACCATGATCAGGAGTTATGAAGGATTTTTATTTTTTCTTTGTTCGAAATGCAGAAGTCAAAATTTGACTGAGAAAAAGCGCAGCTTTTGAAAAAGGTGCTTGGATTTTTGAGCCTTCAGATGTTAGTTTTATGACGTATAGTCTCAAGATATCTTTTGATCAATTTTTGCTTAGCTCTACAATGCACCTGTCAGCCAGTCAATCGGAGAAGTCAATCAACCAATGCCAAAGGATGAACAGAGGTCCCGGTAGAGGTTTTAGCTTAAATTTTCATGAAATTTGGCTAAGTCTGGAATTCGCTTGAGAGTTCAAAGTTGAATTTTCGAAAGAGAGTTGAATGGACGCCTTAACTGGAGTTCTGACTGCAGTTAGACTAAACGTTTTCTGGGTTGTCATCTTCAGTTCGTATATTGGCATGTTGAGTGATCTTTCAGTTTGCATGTCGAGTTAACTAGTTTGCATGTTCAGTTAACTGCTTTGCATGTTGAGTTAACTTGATTGCATGTCCACTTAACTAAAGAGTATCAGTGAATGTCAACTGGAGTCCACATGCATGGCGAGTTTGGTTGCAATTGTGAAGCTTTTGTGAAGATGACGCTTCATTGAGTGTCAACTAGAGTTCAAAAGGGGCGGCATTAATAATGAAGCATTAATTTGTGAAGATGGCGTATTTAAGTGTTAACTGAACTTATCAAGAGGGTCGCCATATTTAGGTATTAGTGATGAAGCATTAATTTGTGAAGTATGGCGCATGAAGTTGTTATCTTCAGTTCCCAAAAGGGTCGCTATGTTTAGATATTTTATTGGTGAAGCATGAATTAGTGAAGCTACGCCCTTTACAAGGAATGACAATTGAAGTTCCAAAAAGGGTTGTTATTTTTAGAATTGAATCAAGCATAAGTGTGAAGTTGGCGCATTTTTGAAGGCCAACTGAAGATTGAAAAGGGTCACTATTTTTAGAAGTGTTTATTGCATGAGATATGGCGAATTTTTCATCTCAATTAAGGTTGCTAACTGTAGTTATCAAAAAGGCCGCCTTAGTTCAAATTTGTGAATTCAAAGCAAGTTTGAAGATGGTGAATTCAATGAGGATTGCTAACTGAAGTCAAAGTCGCATGAAGTATTGAACTGAAGTCTTGAAAGGCAAACCCTAATACATGGCGTCTTATTTAGCATATCTGAGTTTCAGTTAACCGAATTGAGGTCCAATCAGAAGCCAAGCGCACTTTTCATGGATTCCTTGCCTAGTGCGAATTTTCAAAGATGAAAATCTATATATTTCAGCCATGGCGTCCATTATTTCATCATCTTTAGCTCTGAAGTTCTTATTCTTCTTGAGCGACTAGCAAGCTAAAGGTGCTACAGGTGTCCGAATTCAGCGTTCTTCGAAGCAACGAGTTTAGATTGTTCAGAGGAAGGCGATTCTAGACTTTATTTTTACTTTGCATGCAGGTTTTATCAAGTTTCAAAGAGGAGATTGGCAGATTTTTCAGAAGCAGACAAGCAAAACTTTCTATCTTCTGTCTTATTTCTTCTATTTCTCACCTTAGGTACTTTCTTCGCATGTCAAAGAAATTCAACACATATTCAGAATCATTCATCTGGTTCACATATTTCAAAGCATATACAGCGAAACCCACGTCTTAGATTTTTCGGAGAAATCGCCCGTATTCAACTTCAGGTGCTTTTCGAGAATTTCTTTGCATGTGGGCTTGAAACACATTTTTTCGAGAATCTAGCCTATTTGGGTTTGTTCAATTGTTGTGCACAAAACCCACGTTTCAGAAAAACTTCGAAAATTTCTTTCGAGAGGCTAGTTTTATTTTGTCCGTAGAGGTTTTCAAAAGTTCTTCAAGTATATTCGACTTTACAGTCAAAAGTCATCATTTTCAAAATGCAGTTCAATCTTATTGATTACAAGGTGAAATCGGGCCCTTACACATAATTTCATCAAGACTTCAGATACAGACCTGAATCATGTTTATCCAGTGGTTTCTTTGAGCAGTTTGGAGGGTGTTAGCAGCAATTCGTTGAAGAATCTTGAGGTTCGGGTTGCTGGCAGCGGCATCCATTCCTATACTTCTTCGATCTTGAGTTCGTTCTTGCTTGCATTAAGCATTATGACTCGTCTTCACGACAAATCAGATCAGTTAGATGGGAGGGTTGTTTGCAGTCTTAAACGGCAAAGGACATAGAAAAATGTTTTGCTATTTCTCCTCGCTCAGATAACTTTACTGTAGTTCTTGAAGCTTGTGAGAAGATATGGGATGCTGATCAAAAACGTTCGCAGAGGAAAGTTGCTCAGAAATGGTTGACAGTTCAGAAAACTAACATGCCTAAGAAGGTTGGTCGTGGCGAATTCAAGGAGGAAGTTGCTGTTTTGATAACTTTACTCAATCGAGTTACCGGTCAATCAGATGCCAGCATTCTTCCGTTCATGGATGTTTTACCTGATTACCAGAATTCTTGATGGTACAGAGCGTTTTGACTGGGCTATGTTGATTAGTGATTGCTTACATCAGCAAAGTACTAACTTTCTCAAGTATCACGAGTTTCATATGATATCCTACTTGGTCTGACTTGGTTGCTTTCAAGGTAGCTACAGGCTTCTAAAACTAATGGCACCTCGGTGTTCAACATGTTCATGAGTATATCCTCAGTAGAGTTCTTCTCGGCCTGAGAAGACTTCCTAGCGTGAATATCACTTTTCTTTATGAGAACCGTAGAGATCTTGACAACGAGATGCACATTCGTATTTCTGCCGAGGCCTGGAATCAGCGATGGAGACTTGGCGGATTAGTTTATCCAGTTCCCTACTTTCACATACATTCGAGTTTATGGATATGTGAGAGCCCTTGATGTTGCCAAGGTTTCCGTCAGACAAGATTATCTTTATGGAGTTCCTTAGACAGATGCAGCATGTCCATTTCTTTCTTCGTGGTCGTCATAAGACTGCGGCTAATTTTCCATTCACATTGGGAATTTTCACATGCAATGTAGCAACAGATGCCAGGTTTATGTCTACCAAGATAGAAAGGTTCAAACTCAAGACTTATACTGAGAGGTGTTCCTATGATCCTCTCGGTCATTATGCAGATCGGTTAGAGCGAGGGATTGCACATATGCCAGCACTTGAAGATTTCTGGGCTAATTGTGAAGATGAATTCGAGGTTCGCCGTCACCACGAAGATCACTGAATTTGAGCAAGTTGTGTACTTTGTGAACTAATCTTTCTTGTGGGTGAAATGTCGAGATGCTCCAAAATCTATGTACCACCACCGAAGATCACTGAATTTGAGCAAGTTGTGTACTTTGTGAACTAATCTTTCTTGTGTGGGAAATGTCGAGATGCTCCAAAATCTATGTACCACCACCGAAGATCACTGAATTTGAGCAAGTTGTGTACTTTGTGAACTAATCTTTCTTGTGGGTGAAATGTCGAGATGCTCCAAAATCTATGTACCACACAGATGACATTGATTTGTTGGTTATTTGGCCATGAAACCGTAGAAGGTTTACTCCTGCTGAAAATGCTCTGCGACATGAGCCTTTTGTGGAGGCCCTCTTTGGTTGGATTTTTGTTCAGCCTACCTCTCTCTGCAGTGCTTCTTCATATGACTAAGTTGACCACAACAGTGACATGATATTTTTCAGAATTTTCGAAGTATCTTCATTATTCTCTTGTATAGTAAAGTTAGTCAAAATCTGCTCATTGTAGTTGCTGTCCAGGAAGTCTGAATATACACTTTCAGTTATCTCTCATATGACAAGCATTGTAATCAATTACATATCAGCAATATCATATTGAGGAGTTGGGAATTAGTTTGCAATATGTTTGTAATAATGTCTGAGTTGCTGTAGGTTCATATTTGTATTTGTAGTTTGCATGACAATTGTTTGTCATAATGCCTATTCGCTGTCACTATCGAATGATAACATCTTCAGTCATGTAAGTTGATTGCAAAGTGTTTGCTATAATGACTATCAGCTATAGGTGACAATTACATGCATTTTCAGTCATCCATCTTATTTGAAAAAGCCAAAAAGACATTTGCATTTCATATCAGTCATTGAGTAGATGCATATTGAGTCTATTTCAGTTTATGTAATCTTTATATGCCATTCAAATACAAACAAATAAGTATTCAGCAGTTGTGGAGTTTGATTGACAAGTGTTTGACAAAATGTCCAAGTTCTCAAAATAGAAAATAAACATCAGAATTTGCTAGAGGCATTACAATTACCCCTAGTTGTTGGATTGCTTAATATCAATATTTTTTTTTCATTTTCTTCTGATGTATTAGTTTTTGGAAAGCAAAAATGTAATTAGGTAATTATAAATTTGGTGTTTCTGTGAGATAGAATGATTAAAACCTTGTTTTATACCTATGCTGCATGTCATTTCTCTGTGCCATTACCAGTGTGTGACCATTATATATGTATATTGAATTCAGACGATCTCAATTAACAGTGTTTTTATTTGCATTATTTTTAAATCTTGTCCATCCTGAGTTTGTATATTGAAATGTGCAGTTCGTCTTGTATTGGGGAGCATCGTTTTGGCATCTTTGCATCATTTCCGTATGCAGGTATATTTTGAATTGTTTAACATGTTTAGAAAATGCCATGCACCTTATAGGTCCAAATTACATATGAAAATTACGAAAGGGCTTTGTTGTAAGAATGAATAAATCCTCTTAATTGTCAGATTATATGATGACCTTGGGATTGGATAATTGGTATTGTTATAAGTTATAACCCAAATTATGAGGCCTATCTTGAAGTAATTATATTCAATGAAAAATATGCACTAGGGAAACCCTAGGATGTGTCCCCAACATTTTTTGGGGTGTCCCTATTTCCAAAAGGTTTTGGAGATGGGGGGATGCTTAAGGGATGTCCTCGGGCTGTGCCCAATTTTTGAAAAAACACAAGGGGCATCCTAGAAACTTCGGGACATCCCAAAGAACAAATGGGGATGGCCAACCTTCCCTAAAATGGGTGGGGATGTTTGTGACATCCCCCAACTGTTTAGGGATGGTTGACCGTTCCCATTAAAGAGTAGTGTTTTAAAAAAATTAGTAAGTCCTAAAAAAAGGTTTCTTTGGCTCCACCTAATGGCCTTGATAGAACTGCCTTCTGTTGAAATCTTTTTGTCATTGATGTCAAGGTGTGTTGCGTCTCAATTTTGGATTGCAAATGAATGTGGTTTAAATGTTGACTATTTGGCCGTCCATTCAAGTCAGCAAGTCAATGCCATATTAGCTTTTGAATGCTAGCCAAGTGACACATAATATGCTCAGTCTATATTGATTTGTCAAAGAGGTCGAAGTTATTTGTCTTGGCACAATTATTCCTTGTAACGTCTTTGTAATGACAATTGACAGGTTAATTTAGTGCGTGGAGGATGATGCTATTATCAGATTATATTTTATGCCTGACGAAGTTCTTAGTGGTGGCGGCTCTCATAATTATAGGCATCTTTATTATGGGCAACTGCCTTCTTTGTGATGGCTACTGGAGTTGTGAAGGTTAATTCGAGATTTTGTGAGAGGTCTAAATATTTGAATAATGCATCGTTACCATTTTGGCTTGGGTTGTTAATGGTTGAGATGGGCTACAAAATATTAATTATCGTGTCTTCTTTGAGGGTGGCTAAATCTTTTGAATTGTTTCAGCTTTTACTTCGATTTTGGAGATGTGAAGGAGTCTATGCGTATGGAAAATTACTTATGCTATATTTGTCATTGGGCGTAGGTTAAAAAGTTCACCTATTTTTTGAAGTTGTGAGTGTTGATTGATAAAAGAATATGGTGGGAGCTAATGGTTTTCTTTGGTCAGACATGTGCCTTAAGATTTAAAATGCTTTGAGTTTGACAGTGGATGGGAGTTTTATCATGAGTTGTGCTGGTTGATGCTTGTTGAAGGCGTGAGATATGTAGATGTGCTAAGTGGTTAAGAACATGTATATTGACTATGTATACTTATAGAGTGGGACTAAAAATATCATGAGTGCTGTGTGTGAACTTTGAAGATAGTTGACTTGGTCTTTTGGAAGTCATAATGTCATCGCCTTCATGTTGAAAGTTTATTCGGGCTTTTCAGGTTGTCGCGCAAAGTGCTTTGATTGCAAAAATAGATTTCTTTGTCGTATTTGGCATTGGAATGCTTTGGACTTATCCTGAGTCGAGTTTGAGCTGAATCTGTGTTTTTGTAGATGCGTAAAGAACCTGCTACTTGTTCATTTCGATCGCAATCACTGCATTTAAGTATGAATAGTATATTGCATGAGACGTTGAATCCTTTTCTAAACTTGGGTGTGCGTGGTTATGTATGTCGTGCCATTTTTGTTTAGTCTGAAGATATTTTGGAAATCTCTGAGTTTTTCTCTTAGTTGACTGTGAAGAAGGTGAGATGCATAAATCATTTTGAGCCTCACTGTGTCAGATTTTGCTGATACTTCACCAGAGGTCAGGCCAGAAGACAACAGACACAGCTTCCGCCAGTGCCAAAAGCAGATACTTTATCAGGAGCTTTGAGAGAAACATGAAGAATAGTTGATACTGGTAAAACAGTTGAGAACATGGCTGAAAGTCATAAGCAGGCCATGGATGAAAGAGATGAAAGGATGGAAAAGAAATTTGATGGAATAATTGAATTGATGTCCCGGTTACTTGCACGAATGGACCAACAAACTCCTCAGAATCTTACCCCTAATCAAAATCATGCTACAGGAGAAAATAGTGGAGTCAATGGGAACAATGGTGATGAAGGGAGTAGAACTATTGGTCAGCATGAGGCCACCTCTAGAGGATCAACCTCTAGGCCACTCTTTCCTACATTCACTCAGAAGGAGAGTCCGCCTGTTGAAGTTGCCATCCCTTTTGCAGATGATTCCCGACAAGCATACTTGGAGTATACCACCTTACCCCCTGATCTTAGAGACCAATGGTCATTTGATCAATTCTTGAACCAAAGAAATAGAAGGAATGGAGGAAGAACTGATAATAGAGCTCCAATGGCTCTTAGGACTGATTTCCAGCAAGCCCTTGGGAAGGTGTCTTTAGCTCACTTTGATGGAAGTGGTGAGTGTTTAGCCAGATCGTGGGTTCAGAAGCTTGACAATTATCTTTCACTTCGTCCCATGCCAGAAGAGGATGCCATCAAGTTTGCAACACTACATTTGGAGGGGGCTGCCCATGAGTGGTGGTACCATGGTTTGGTCACACTTGGCCACAACCTCATTCGAACCTACGATGAATTCACCAATAAGCTGATTGATAGGTTCTGGCACTGGCGATCCCGGCAAAATTTCAGGAGTTTACAACAAAGCAAAGATGGTTCCGGACTTTTATAAGATAATCAGAGCCTAAAGGCTTTCCGCATGGTGACCAACATCAACGAAAAGAAGATTGGTTGCATTGTTTTCCAAGGATTGGTTGAGCCCTTGAAAGGGTGGGTTAAAGCCTTCGATCCACCAAGTCTCGAAGAAGCCATCAAAAAGTCTCGAAGTATGGAGTTATCAGCCCTTAGGCCTAAATTTCCACCAAAGCCATTTGGTCACAAGAAGGATAAGAGGCATTTTTCAAATCAGCACAAGAAGTTCCCACCCAAGTTGACTGAAGAGCAACGTGAACAGCTTAGAAAAGAGGGCAAGTGTTATACATGTTTGGAGCCTTGGGTTAAGGGTCATAGATGTCCTGGAAGAGGGCGTTCTAATCAAATGGGGGCTTATTCTGATTATGGATCAGAATCTGATATGTCTGATCAGCAGTCTTATTTTGGGGACAAGCTCAGGGTAAAGAAAGAGCTCCGTAAGAGTCCGGGATCATGAACAAGTGAGTTGGGGCCCTTGGCTGCTCAATCCCCTTCAAAGAACTAATTCGTTCGTGGTGGAGTTGGATGGTCACAAAATTGTTGCATTGAGGTTATTAGCTACATACTTTGGCCATTGACTAAGGAGTGGTTTCGTAAAAGATCCCCAAACCCTGTCTTCCACGTCCCTAACATGTCTATGTAGTTGGGCAACTTATGAAGTTATGACATCCTATACGGGTTACTATTGTGACACTGAGCGTACATTTGTATACAATGGAAACACGCTTCTCTTGCGAAATCTCTCTAACTTTACAAACAATGGAGCTCAAGTTCCAATTGATAGCAGGCAGAGGATTTTCTGTTTGAGGTCCCTGGTGCCTATCTAAAAGGATGGAGAGGCTGATCTGCACGATCAAGTTGGGAGTGGCTGGGCGAATGCAGCGTCTTTCCAAATAGTCCAGCTGAAATTCAAGAGTGGGTCACCCTCCCGACATTAGCCTATACCTCACCAGAGGAGCAGGTGTTTGCTGAGCTCGGCCTCCTCAGAGGAGCAGAGCATGTCATTGAACTCAAAGAAGGGGCCAAGCCAGTCATCACAACACCATATCGGTATCCTAAGAAGCAGAAGGATGAGATCGAGAAGAACATAAAAGAACTCTTGGAGATGGGTTTCATTCGCCCAAGCAAGAGTCCCTTCGCTTCAGCAGTAGTCCTTGTGAAGAAGGATGGCACCATCCGCATGTGTGTGGATTATCGTGCCTTGAATCAAAGCACCATAAAGAATCGGTATCCTATTCCTCGAATTGATGAGCTCATTGATGAGCTACATGGTGCCAAGTTCTTTTCGAAAATTGATTTGAGGTCGGGCTACTATCAAATCCAGATGAGAGGTTTAGATGTCGAGAAGACGGCATTCAGATGCCACTATGGACACTTCGAGTTTTTCTAGTCATGCCCTTTGGGTTGACTAATGCTCCAGCCACTTTCCAGTCGTGTATGAACAGAGTTTTCCAGAAACAGTTGAGGAAATTTGTGTTGATTTTCTTTGATGATATTCTCATCTTCAGCAAGACATGGGAAGAACATCTCAAGCACTTGGAGGAAGTGCTTAGCATTCTTGAATCGGAGAGTTTGTTTGCCAAAGAGTCCAAATGTGAATTTGAAATGAAGGAGCTGCTCTACCTTGGTCATATAATCAGCGCTGAAGGAGTGAAAGTTGATCCTGAAAAGATCAAGGCAATAGTTGATTGGCCACCTCCAGAAAACTTGACTCATTTGAAGGGATTCTTGGGTCTTTAGTTTCTATTGTATAGTTCAAGAGCTACCTCAGTGTTGTTCTTTAATCGTGACCCTCACTAAAAGGGGCTTTCATGTATCTAAAAGGCTCAGTGTTTTGATAAGTTCAAGCAGCTCATGAGTTCTTGTCCAGTGTTGGCCCTACCCAATTTCTCTAAGCCATTCGAGTTGCAATGTGATGCATCAGGAGAAGGTGTTGGTGCTGTTTTGATGCAAGACAAACATCCTATTGTGTTTGAAAGTAGAAAACTAAGGGGTGTTGAAAGGACTTATTCTATTTACGACAAAGAGATGCTTGCAATCATGCATGCATTAGCCAAGTTCAAACAATATCTGGTGGGGAGCAAATTCGTGGTCAAAACTGATCACAACAGTCTCAAGCACTTCATGCATCAGAAGGATTTGAATGAAAGACAACAAAAGTGGGTGAGTAAGCTTCAAGCTTACGATTTTGACATTGAGTATGTCAAAGGGAAGAACAACATTGTAGCAGATGCTTTATCTAGAAGACCTCATTTGAGCTCAATGTGTGAGCTTACTGCTGATTGGAAGGAGATGTTGCTTGCTGATTATGCCAAAAATCAGTTTGCAACCAGCATCATTGAAGGCACTTTTCATGATGAAAGGTACAAGGTAATTGATGGGTTGATACATTACAAAGGAAGAATCTTTTTGTTGGCTGATTCAAAACTCAAGAAGAAGATTTTGATGACTTTCCATGACATTCCACTTGCTGGTCATCAAGGGTATTTCAAGACATATAGGCAGATTCGAGAGAGGTTCTCTTGGAAGGGGTTGAAAGAGGAAGTTCAACGTTACATCAAGGAGTGTAGCACTTGTCAAATGAACAAAAATGAGCACTCTCTTCCAGCTGGTCTACTGTAGCCACTTCCCATTCCCAATCCAAAATGGGAAAGCATCTCAATGGATTTCATCACGGGATTGCCTAAGGCTCAAGGCAAAGATTGTATCTACGTTGTAGTGGACAGATTGACCAAGTTTGCTCACTTTTTTGCCATCACTAGCACATTTTTAGCAGCTCAAGTTGCAGATCTGTTTTTCCATGAAGTGTTTAGATTGCATGGGTTGCCGAAAAACATTGTAAGTGATAGGGATAGCAAGTTCCTAAGCACCTCTTGGCAAGAAGTTTTCAGGATGAGTGGTACAGTGCTTACTCCAAGCACTAGCTATCACCCTCAAACATATGGTCAAACCGAGATAGTGAACAAATGGTTGGAGGGCTATCTTAGAAATTATGTTTTGGAGCAGCAAAGAGCATGGGTGAAATTGCTTCACATTGGGGAGTATTGCTACAATTCATCCTTCCACATGTCTATAAGGATGTCTCCGTTCATGGCTCTCTATGGTTATGAGGCCTCTAGCTTTGCTGATTTGGTGTTTGGAGACAACAAAGCACCTCAAGCCAAGGATTGGTTGTAGCAAAGTCAAGATACTTTAAAGTCCTTGAAGAACAACCTTCAAATAGCACAAAATCAGCAGAAGATGTACGCTGATCAGCAGCGTGTTGAGTGTTCATTTGAGGTTGGTGATATGGTTTATCTTCGATTTCAGCCTTACAGACAGTCTACACTCAAGAAGAGTGGAGCTGAGAAGCTGAAACCTCACTTCTATGGACCATTCAAAGTTGTCAGAAAGGTTGGAGCAGTGGCTTATGAGTTGGAACTACCATCGAGTAGTAAGGTCCACAACGTCTTCCATGTGTCTCGCCTCAAAAAGGCACTTGGACACAATATTGTTGCTTCATCACAGTTGCCTCCTTTAGATGAAGAAGGGCAGTTGACCTTGATTCCAGAAGAGATTATTGATTCCAGAGAGCGTTCTTTGAGGAGGAGGACAATCAAAGAATACTTGGTGAAGTGGAAGAATTTACCCTTGGAGGATGTGCTACTTGGGAGAATGAGGAGATTCTACAGCATCCAGACTTGTGATTGCTTGAGGGCAAGCAATCTTGGGGAGGGCGGACTGTAATGTCCCCTTCTCAAATGTGATCGTGGCAGTTGACCATTGGCCTATTCTGGAGACCCGTAGGCTACTCGGATGGTAAAATTAGGGTTTCTTAATTTTGAGGAGGTTCTTGCTTGAAGCTTGAAAGTTGGATTGCGGTTTCTTTTTGGGTTTTCAGAGAGCTTCGCGGTGGTATGGTCAGTTTGGCATTTCGAGCAACTTCATGAATTTACTATTTTTAGTAAATTCTATTTTTAGTAGTGGACAGGTTGGGTTCAGTTCAGTTGGTCTTCTTCTTCAGTTGGTTCAGCTGGCATTTCAGTTTTTGGCCTTGGATGCATTTTTCTTGGAGAGAAGTATTTTTCATTATAATATTATATTTTAATATTATATCACCCCTTTACCTAGCAGTACAACTTCATGTTGTTTTTAAAAAAGGGGACTTAAAGGGTCAAGGCGTCATTGTGAGATAAATTATGTTTTAAAAGTCAAAAATTGAGCTAAGTGAAATGGACGCCTACTTGAGGAGATTGACTTTTATTTTAAAAGTGAAATATTTGATTTAAAGGAAAAAGGACGCCACTTTTGGAGGGAATGTGTTTGAATTCAAAATTAGGGTTTGGGTGCCCTTCTTGAAGGTTCTAGAAGGCTCTTCTCACATCTATTTATTCTGGCCTCAACTCTTCATTTGGGATCTTTTGTCTACTACATCGTTATGCTGCTGAATTGTCTTCATGCACTCGCTTCGAGGAAAGCACACCTCCTAGCATTGACTCATCTTCTTGCTTGAAATATAGCAACTAGTTGAGAGGATAGTTGTAATAGGTTTGTTATTGCATTTCAGTTGAATGTCTAGCATTTTTGGAGTTGTAGCTTGCATTTTCTGTTCATTTTGTAGTTGCTGAATGTCATAGTGGAATGTAAGAATTGCTTATATCTCAAGAAAATAAAATACTATTGTTCTGGGCAATGTTTAAATCTATTTCTCCATGAGGGGCGACCATGTTTGCAAAGTTTTGGAATTTATAATGCTGATTTGGATTTTTTTAGAACAAAATTGCCCTTACTGCTGGGCCGTACCATTTGAGGAGCTCTGTGTTTTGTGCAAAAAATAAATATTGGCTTTTTGGGTGGGTTTCAGTGCTTTGGCTTGAGCGCCAACCTTCTTAGGAAATATTGCATCTGATATCTTGTCATTTGGTGAAGTTATGAGCTAGATATGTGCATTTAGTTGAGTTATGTTGTTGCTGATTACTCATTTTAGTCGCTGGTTGGTTGTAACAGTCATAAGTAATTGCAGTTTGTGAGTAGTCTGAGTTTAGAGAGGTTGGTTATGCATTTTGAAAGTCTTCTAGGTCATTGCAGCATTGATGAACTTGAAAAATTGGGCTCTAGCAAAGCATTCTGATATATTGTAAGCTGTTTAGTAGTACTAACAACAATTCTCTTCTTTATCTTTCATTATATCTATTGTAATTCCCACTGAATAAGTGGAAGAGGCTGGCTTGCCACCTATTTACTTTCAGTTAAGTAGTTTAGGGACCCTCTGACCATATGCTCGCCATTACTCGACACCATTCTTGGTTAGGGTTACATTCTGTTCATCATGCATTGAACCTCTGACCATATGCTCGTCTGCACAGGCACATTCTTGGTTAGAGTTCCCTTCAGTTTGCATTTGCATTAGATCCTCTGAGATCCTCGGTCCTGTACATTTTGGTTAGAGTTACTTTCCGCATTGTTTTGGTTTAGTGCTAACCTTAACGGGTGCGTGTTCATTGTAATTGCATTGTGAAAAAACAAAAAAAAAATTGGTCCGGTTCATTACAAACCCTCTCCTGTAACTGAAAACTGGTAAAAAATACACAAAGAACTCTGATCAAGCACAAATGAACTTCTGGATGAAGCTCCCACAATGGAAATCATTCAACTAGTGTCTCACAGCGTCACAATCACATATTTAGTGAAGAATTCTCGCTCTTAAATGAAGTTTTTCTTGAAACCCTTGTGCTCAGACAAAATCACAGAGAAGATGAAAGTTGCAATGTCAAATAATCATGAACTGAGTTTGAATTGCCTTTCCTTCCTTATATCTCCCAAAAAGGCACGTACTTCTAAAAGTCACTCACTTTTGCTTTTAAAATACATTAAAATGTATTTAAATCCCTTTCAATATTTTTAATCCCACTTTATGAAGTGAGCACATCTTTAATATGACTTAAGTGATTTATTTTATCACTTTATAATCCTTAAGTCACCTTTTAAATATATTTAAGTGGCTTTTAACTTTTATAAAGTCAATTTGACTTTATAATTTACCAATAAGTTAAATAATTAACTTAACCACCAAAATATTCATAATTCCCTCCAAACTCAGTATTTTTTTGTGTCGTCAGAACCTGGCGAACACTGTGCTATAGATGCCTGCACTGAATCCACTACTAAAGTGAAGGAGTGGGAATGACAATACCCACCAAAACGGCCACTGACCCCCTAACCAGATCTTGTAAGCCTACGAGGATCCAAGAAATAGACTAACCATCAAAAAACAAGATCACGCTAAAAAGGGGAACATTACAATTTGATTAAATTGTGACAAGTTTCCTAATCCTATGCAATGAGACAACTTGACCTATAAATTTCCCAATCTAATAATAAGAAAGAGCTCCTAAGTTTAGCTTAAGTAATTAAAGTAATAAGGGACCTATTAATTAGTTAATGGTTAATTTTTTTTTTTATTTAAGGGGTAAACGCTTTTGAACCGGAGCTATGAACCGGAATACAACCACTCAACAATACCACCCCAATGGGGTTTGAACCTTGGTGGCAAGAACAACAATGCCACCTTTAAACCATCACACCATGCCAATACCAGCATTAGTTAATGGTTAATTAATTATCAATTGATTATCCTAATTACTCCAAAACACCCCCTTAAGATCAACTTAGGGAGAAACTAAACAATTTATAAAGGATGCAATGATGGATGCATGGATCTCCCAAAGTCATGTCCAAAGTGTGGGGAAAATCATTGTTCGATACAACACACATAGTGTCAAGAGTAACACTAAAACAAATCTCACCTACGACATGATCACTAGTAATACCCCATGTTGAATAAATTCTTGGTGTGTGTGGTGTAGGTATGAGTGCATAAAGATAAGACAAAAGATCAAGCCACCTGAGATGTGTCGGGATGCTGTTTTTGCCAAGACCCATAATTATCCTTTTCTAAGATGATCACAAAAGGATGAATAGAAAAACCCATGATATTTTCTCAAATGAAAAGATTAGATTGATAACATTAGTACATGTAATAGGCAACCCCAATTTGAGAACAAATTTTTTTCTTAGTTTACTAGTATTTTGTCTCCAGGTATTTTGCTGAATAGTTAATAACAGCTATTCCAATTTGGTTTCTAATTTATTCCCAAGTGAATTGATGTTACTCGGTTCAAACACATAAATCCTTCTTCCACAACAAATTACAGAACAATGATTGTTTCCAGAAATCAATGCATACTATTGTAGTTTTCATATCATAATCAGAATTTACAAAGTTCAATACATTATAGTTGAAAACATTTGCAACTTGTTTTATGAACCATAATGTATAGTGCTCACAATAGCAATAACTTTACGAATAAGCATTACTATTTTCTGACCTGGAAGTGAGTGAAGCTCAAGAATACGTTAGTGTTCTCAGTTATAATCCTGGTATGAAATGTGAGAGCCTTTACTTAGCAAACTCGACATTGAGGAATTGAATTAACGCCCAAAGACACCTGTATTTGGCAGGTATAAATTTTGTCAGCTTTGGGAAATATTTGATGATGCTTATACATTTCGAGCAAGCTAGTTTAGGAGCTCCTAGTTTCCTCCATGTATTCTATATCTTGCTTCGCCTCCTTAATATTATTGGAACCAGGAACCATTTACAGCTTATCGCGAATAATATTGGCTTCCTATTTCAAAGGGTGTGCGTTGGTGATAGGTGTCTAATGTTATCTTTAGTGAATCCTTGCAAATACGATAAATTTCAATTTGCCACGACTACCTCCAAATCAAATGTTCTTTAATAATAAACATTCCCCTTTATTTCATGGCATCTCCAAATAATAGCATTTGTCAACAACTAGGCAGCTCTTGTAGGATTAAGACCCTTAATTTACTTATGACAAATAAGAAAGAGAAATGGCTCCTTGTAAATAAAATGTTTATTCAATACTTAGAAGCGATATCTCATTAAGATTTTAGTCTCCAATTCATTTATCACGAAATAACTGACAACACCCAGAGTCAATTCATTATTTAGGGCCCAGGAAAATGTGAACACCTTAAAATTATGAAAAGAAGAAAGAACGCCTTCAGCTTTGTTGTACCCAAACCAAATTTTTTGCTTCACTAAGGCATTTTGTTAAATATAGTCTTAACTTTGTCAAAGTGATGTCAGAACGTCATTTTTGGGCTTCTTGAATATGGAGCTTATGTCAGTTTCATGTCAGTCTGATACTGAAGAATTTTGAGAAAAGTGAAAATTTGACAAAAAATCATCAAATTTTTCTTACTCTGGAGCAAAGATCACTTTTTAAAAAAAGGCTCCCTTGATTTTAGGGGTCTAGATCTTGTTTTTAGGGTTTGTCACCTCCAGCAGACATTTGTCTGGGATCTTGCTAGCTTCGCAACGAGCTATCAAGCCTGTCAAACGGACTTGTTTTGCTCGAGTTATGTGAGATACAGCAGAAAACGAGAGAAACGAGAAAATGACTAACACTGCAAGCAAAAATGAGCAGTCTATCCTAGGGGCTCCCATCTTTTTGAGGCCCTAAACGGAGGTTTCAGATCAAATGACACCTTTGACGTTTGTTTCACGCTCAGTCCAGCTCCGCGTTGCACCCTTTTGCGCGTCAATCTAAATTGCTGAGAAGCCGGGGCGAGCAGACAAATGCAAGGTTGAATCTTCATTTTGAGGTCGTGAATAAAGCAAAAGAGCACATTTTCAAAAAGGCGCTTGAGCTTTTGAGGCCTTTAATGTCCTTTATTTGGTGATCGCAGATATTTAGTTTGTCCGTGTTACATCTAGCTATCCGTTGCCTGTCTCCGTTAGATCAGAAGATAACTTAGCTGCCCGTAGTCAGAGTTTCAATAATATTTTGGTCAGTTCCAGAAATGGCTATCTCTGGAGCAGAAAGAGCACCTTTTGAAAAAGGCGCCCTCCTTTTTCACCTCTCAGATGATGTTTTCTTGGGAAATGTTCCTTTGCAGTTGTTTTGCGAAATGGTTTCACCTTCACGTTGCACCAATTCGTCAGTTCTGAAAGTTTGTTGAATGCAAGATACGAGGGAATCTAATTTACCTTCGTAAGATGAAAATGTTGAGAAAATGGCTATCTCTGGGATGAAAAGAGCACCTTTTGAAAAGGGCGCCCTTGTTTTTCAACCCTCAGATGTTGGAATTTGAATAAATGTTGTCTAGGAATTGTTGTGTGGAATGAAGTCAGCTTCGTAGTGATCCAGTTATCCAGTCCTGGAACTTTGTCAAACAGAAGTTATGGAGGATTCAGTTTTCCCTTCGTACGGAATGAAGATGGAGAAATTTGACTGTCTGTGAAAAAGTAACCTTTGAAAAGGGCGCTTGGATTTTTGAGCCTTCAGATCTTAGTTTTATGGTTTGCAGTCTCAAGGAGTCTTTTGATCAATTTTTGCCTTGCTCTGCAATGCAAACGTCAACCAGTCAATCGGGCTTGTCAGTCATCTAGAATTAGTGCTCGAACAGAGGCTTTGGCGAGGGTTACAATCCAAATTTTCATCAAAATTGGCTAAGTTTGGAAAAACGCCTTAAGGGTCAAAGTTGACTTTTCAAAACAAGTTGACTGGTGCGCCCTAACTAGAGTTCTGATTTTAGTTCAACTGAACGATTTCTGGGTTGCATGCAGAAGATAGTGAAGTTCATTTTGGATTACTATTTTTAGAAGTTCAGTTCATCTGCAGTGTGCATGCGTTTGCATGTTCAGTTAACTGAAGAGGATGTTGAGTTCTAATTTGCATGTGAAGTTAACTGTTTTGCATGTGCACTTAACTGACTTGCATGCACAAGTTTAATTGATTTGCATGGGCAGTTCAACTAAAGTTAAAAGTGGCGCTCTATTAAAGCATCATTTTCATGCATTTTAAGCTTTAGTTCACAACCAATCACATTCTAGGCATTCATTTTGAAGGCTTAGTTAAGCATACGCCCTAATTTGAGGCTTAGTTAACTGCCAAATAAAGAGGTGCGCTTTGAGTTAAAGAGGTGGACGAATTTTAAATGAATTTTATTTATTTAAAGACAAAAGTTATCTTTATTTCTTCTTTCTTGAGCAAGTCGTATCATTCAGAGCTCAAAACATGGCGATTTCTTCATGCATTTGAGGATTCGAGGTGCTGCAGGTGTCAGATTTCAACATTCTTTATACCGTTGGATTCGGATTGCTCAAAGGGAGGTGATTCCAGACTTTGTTTTCAATTTGCATGCAGGTTACATCAATTCCAAAATAGATATAGGCGAATTCTACAGAAGTAGAGCAAATAAAACCTTCTATCTTCTGTCTTATTTCTTCTATTTCTCATCTTAGGTACTTTCTTCGCATGTCAAAGAAAACGGCAAAATATTCAGACTCTGACCATCTGGGTTCGCATATTTCAGCATCAGCAACAAAACCCATGTCTTAGTTTTTTTCGAGAAAATTGCCCCGTAACCTTCATTCTGAAGCTCTGTGCTTTTTTCCAAAGATTTCTTTGCATGTGGGCCAAAATCACATCTTTTTGAAAATCAAATCATTTGGGTTTGTTCAGAATTCCGTTGTGCACAAAACCCATGTTTCAGATTTTCTCAAGAAAAATTGCCCCGGGAAGCTCTAAAAACCCCTGCAATTCTCGACTGAAGAATCTTTGCATGTCAAACTAAATGGCGTTTTTTCACAATTCTGACGTTGTGGGTTGTCTTAGAATCATTTTCCGAACAAAACCCACGTCTCAGAATTTTTGGTGAAAATTATCCTTCGACAGGTTATTTTTAGCCTCACCAGGGGCCATTTTAGCTTTCCGGAGAAAGTTGTTAGAACATAGCCGTGTTCATAGTCAACGGGCAAGTTTTTCAGAAGGCGGTTCAACTAGACTGAATTCAAGACCAAATCGGTCTTAATTTATGTTTTCATCAGAGCAGCTGACAATGAAGATCAAGTGCATCCGGGGTTTGATTTAGACAATTTGACCAGCATAGACGTGGGGTGGACACCGTTGGAATTCTGCGTGTGCAGTGAGTTCGTGTGTATTTCTCGCAACTAGAGTGTTCATGGTCAAACTCCGCAGTTTCATCATGCAACACTTCTCCTTTGAGAAAAATGTAAGAAGCGTCAAGCTGCAAAAGAAACAGTGGTCATCACTTCAGTTACAGAGCCGCCAGAGTTATTAGTCAGGAAAATGCCAAGATTGTTTGAGTTGCTCGAGATAGCGGCCAGTGATCAGTCAGTTAGAATATGCAGTTAGTTTCGAGGTTAGAGTCAAGAGCAACAGTTAACTCGACTTTCAGTCTCGAGTTCACTTGCTGACTTCATACATGCTTATCTCTTCCTTGGGATTATCTTCACAGGAGTTAGGGTTAGGGTTTCCAGCTTAACTGAGGGTAGTGTCCAGTTAACTTTGTTTAAATAAGGACGTGCATGCTTGCACATTGTCCATTTAGGTTAGATGTACCGGTTAACTGATGGTAGCTTTCCAGTTAATCAGATAGTTTAATTTATTAGGGTTTAATAATAAATCTTGCATGCATTGCAAGACTGTAGTTGACTCAAGGTGATTTTAGGGTTCCCTACACCTTTTGATGTCTATAAATAAGAGCTTTTGCTCATTTGTACATAACTTTTGCGCGATAGCATACATGTTGTGCCCACCTTGCTTGTAGTATTGTTATTTTGTATCCGTTCACGAACTTTTGCACGAGAGAGAAATATATGTTGTGCCTACTTTGCCTTCAATATTGCTCGCTCAGATCTGCTCATGCGCTTTTACTATTATGATGAATTGTTATGCCACATAGGGTTTCATGCAATTATAATGGTGAATTCTTTCCTTAATGTTTTGTGTTCAATAAACTCGTTCAGATTAAGCTGATAGATGTGCCACCTTGCCTTCAAGTTGAGAATCTGTTCTTGGTTATTGTATGATGTGTGTGAATAATAAACTTATTCAGATTGAGCTGATAGTTGTGCCACCTTGCCTTCAAGTTGAGAATCTGTACTTAGTTTATCGTATATTGTTGTTTCCAATAAGCCTATTCAGACAAGCAGATAGTTGTGCCACCTTGCCTTCACGTTGTGAGTCCGTACCCGGCTTATCTTCAGATAATCATTCCTGCTCCATTTCCTCATGCTCTGTTTTCTTGAGGAAACTGGATAGATTTAAAGTAGTTAGCTTAGTTGTAGTTAAAGATCTGCGAAACCAGAAAATCCTTAGCTGCAACATTCTTGGTTTTCTTAACCTTGTGCCTCTTCTAGCTGAGAACAAAAGATAGGACTTAGATTACTTTTCTTTTCCACGCATTCCAGCACTATGAGGGAGCTTCCCCTCCTAATTTGAAGAGCACTCATTACGCAGTGTGCATAGCTGTCCGTACAAACCTGCACTCCAGAGGTGCTAGTTTTTATGCCAACAAGCTTCAATACACGTCCCTTCTTAAGTCGACATGATAACTAGCTTAAGCGCCTGGAAAAGATATCAATTTGCCTCCTTCAATATTTTGACTGTTCAAAAACTACACGTCTCATTCGGTGGGCTTTCAAAATGGCTCGGTGAATAAACTGCATTTCAGCTATTCGAACTAAACACCTTTTCAAGCTATTCCCTTGAAAGCGCTACTGTAGGACAGCTTCAACTAAAGAATCTAGTATGATGTACTGTTAGACATATTGTCATTGATGTCAAAATAAAGAATCTAGTATGATGTATGTTCAAGTTGAAGACCATTGTATTGTATGTCAAAAGAAGAGATCAGATCTTTATGTATGTAAAAAGAAGAGACCAGAAGATCATTTCAGGTTGAAAATAAATATACAGCTGATTGTGAAGAAAGGATATTCAAATTTGAAAAGAAAGATAAAAGGAGATTCAAATGTGGTAAAGGGAGCAGGCTTAAAAGTAATGATAAATAATTTGTGTTTGTTAAAAACAAAAAGATTCAAATCTGGAAAAGACAAGTTGAAGTCTTCAAAGGGACGTGTATTTTACTCTAAAATATGTGACTTTGTTAAAATTCAGGAGGACGTGTTTTTAACAAATAATGTCTTTTGCTTGATATGTTTGAAAAGTCGTATCTATCAAAAGGACGTGTTTATTAAAAGACACGATTTAGATGCTAACGGAAAGGAACGATTTAACAAACTGCTGAAGGATGTCTCTTTGTTAGAAAGGAAACAATTAAATAAAGAAAAGTGTGTCTCTTGTCTCTTACGTGTCTCCTCAACAAATTTCTGAAAGTTGCATTTCTTTAAGAAGGGAACGTAACCTTGCAAACAGACGTGTTTTTGATTTGACTTTCATTAAGAATGCTCATGTGTTGAAAGAACACAATCTGAATAATATGTCAATCTGTCTATTAAGGGAGTAACAAAGTCAAAACAAAATAAAAAAATCATTAAGGCAGAAAATCAGATTAATGAAGGGGTATGAGTTAATATTGAAAAGACAAAGTTATGATCTTTCATCAAGAGGCACACTCTTTGATCAAAGTATATATTGGCAATTCATTTTTGTTTTGAGGTTGTGGTTGTGAAGTTCAAGAAGTCTACATCAGAAACCCATCTTCTTGTGTAGGCTGAGTGAGAGTTTATCATCACTAAGGCAGATTGAAGGTGTGGGAGATTGCAGATCTAATTGAAGATAATTTCTTCATCCATCAAGTCAAGGTTTGGTGCCTTGCATCAGGGGTTAAGTCTCCTTGTAGGTTGGTGCCTACTAAAATTGTAGAGGTTTGGGGATCCCTTGTAGATTGCAGCCTACTAAATCATCTCTCCTGTAAGTCAAGTAGGTTGGTGCCTACTTCATTTAAAAAAAAATAAAAAAAATATTATTTCAATAAAGTTGTATCAACTTGTGTAAATTGGTTCATATCATTAAGTTGATGTTGATGAAAGTTTTAGTTTGTGTAGAAAGTTAAAAAGGTGAAAAATTTGTATTGATTTACTGATTTACCCCCCCCTCTCAGTAAATCTTTTGTGCTCTTCAATTGGTATCAGAGCAAGGTCCTTCAGCTTGAAGGAGATCGTTAAGAGCACATATGGCAGATCATAACAACACAGTGAAAGCACCCATCTTTGATGGGACTAATTATGCATTTTGGAGTATTAAGATGGAAGCATATTTGAATGCATTTGGATTTGATGTGTGGCAATCTGTTGTTGATGGGTATACACCTCCAACAACCCCTCCAATGGATCAAGTCGGGAAGAAGAGAAGTGAGAACAATGCCAAAGCCAAGCATGCTCTTCTTTGCAGCCTAATGGATTCCGAATTCACAAAAGTCATGCGCTGCAAATCAGCAAAAGAGATATGGGTCAAGTTTCAAAACATCTATGAGGGAGATGCAAAAGTAAAGAAGGCAAAATTGCAAACTCATAGAAGGAAGTTAGAAACTCTCAAGATGGAGGATGATGAAGATATTGCTTCATATTTTCTTTGTGTTGATGAAACAGTGAATATCATGAGAGGACTTGGTGAAGAGATAGATGATGCCTTTATTGTTGACAAGATTCTAAGATCTCTTTGTACAAAGTTTGAGGCTAAGGTTGTAGCATTGGAAGAATTATCAAACTTGGATCAGCTATCAAAAGATGAATTACATGGGAATTAAAATATTATACTTTACTTTTTACCTTCCAAAACTTAATTTTAATTTACTTTTGTAACTCTACCCAGATAATACCAATACATAACTAGGAGTTACGTAAGGCCTTATTATGCCCCATTTAGGTGGCCTAGTTAATAAATAGTATTTAAGTTCTCTTTTACAATGTTTGCATATAATATTAAGACTAATTTAAATCATTGTTTTATTGTAACTTATTTCCCCAACTCAACCCAGTAATTAATAGAAAATCAAATAATTGGCCAAGGTATTGTTGACTAACTTTGGTCCAAAATGGGGACATGTCATTGTCATTGTAACTAGTTTCAATCATTTTCACATTTAGCTTTGTAATTAATTTGGAAGGATTGTTTTCAGAATAAGTATATATTTACTTCTAGATTTTGTAATAATTTTCCCAAGAAGCTTATTATTATCATATTATTTTAACTCTTTCATCATATCCCTCACTTTGCCCACATTGGGAACTAAGTGATCGAAAGATGCTAAGGTTTTCATGCTTTGGTCTGTGTGAAATTGCAAAAATTTAGAAAATCGCAGTTTGGGACATTACATGGAGTAGTTTCTTGGCAGAGTAAGCTAAACATATAGTTGCCTTATCTTTCAATAAAGCAAATTACAGGGTAGCTGTCAATATAGTTTGTGAGGCAATGTGGTTATGAAGGATATTGGTTGATCTTGAACTTCACCAAACAAGATGGATCTCATTTTTCTATTGCAAGCCAAGTTTTCTCAAGATGGCAAAGAAGCTATCATATCATGCTAGAACTAAGCATATTTAAGTTAAACACCTATATATATATCAGTTGGTTGATAATAAAGCATGTCCATTATTGTCCAACAACATAGCAAACTATGATATAATGACTAAACCACTTGGTAAGGATGTTTGTCTTGTTTAAAGGTAAACTTCGAATTGTATCCGGTTAAGTCATTAAGGTGGCTGGTGTATTAGATTAATTAATTAGTTCTTGAATAATGCCAATAAAGACTTGCTATATGTTTTAGAGGTAGTTTTGCTTTTCTATCATTAGCACATTGTTGTATGTTGTTGTTTATCCATTGTGAGGTGTAATGAGCCTTGCTCAAACTGACCTTAATCTCTTCAATTTGCTGCCTTGTAATTTTGTCAAACAATTTGTATGCAATGTTCTTGTTTGCTGGTCTGAGTTTTCAGTTTGTAGTTTGATGGATGTAATGTATGTTAAACTGATTTGAGAGCTTGAAAATAACTTCTACAATGTCTATGCAAATATCTAAGTGCAATGCAATCACTTTTTGTATTTTCAAATGCATATAAATGAGAAACTACATGGATAAAATGCATCTACAGCTAAGAGACATTTTGTCAAACACTTGGCATGCATACTATTAGGCTGAGTACAAATGATATTCAAATGCACAATAACAACTCAAATTGATCAACTACTTATTTCTCCTTGATTGCAAATGATTGTCCAATACAATGCTTGTTCAAAATAGCCAAGACTCTTGGCAAATTACAATGATATAAAATATGGTATTTGCTGATATGAATGTTCACCTATAGCTGTAACATATAACTCCTAATATGCAATGATATTATGAATGATTAATAGAGAAACCTAGTTGTATGATGACGCCTTGGATGAGGGCTGATGAATAAATCAAATTCCAAACAAAATGACCTTGTTCCAAGCCAAATCAACCCCTTCAAGCAAATCGCCCCTGTTCTGATCAGATTGACAAAATAAAATAATCTTCAATGTTTTCCAGCCTCCTCAAGCTCCAAACATAATTGCCATGGCGTTAGGAAATGGGCGCACCAAGCTAGAGGGAAGTTCGATGCAAGAATGGGCTCCTACAAGCAAAATCAAGCCTCCAATGGCGTCCCCCTTTGACTTTAATTTTTGATTTTAAAATCAGAATTCTCCACAATTCAAATCGACCTCCAAGATGACACAATGAGGAAGATTTCAATGCCACAAATGATCTCCAACAAAGCACCAAATCGGCTTGTAACAAAATTGGCCTTTGGTCACAAATTTTGCTCAATGAGAAGTTTGAAGTAACCTCTCCAACAGCTGTAACCCTTCAGAAGATATTTCACTTCCTCAATTATGCTATCAATGGGAGTTTTTGTTCTCAAAGACAATATACTGTAGACATTTTGGCTCCACAAGTGCTCATAAAATTGTAAATGTCAAATGCTAAATGAGAACAATGGCAGCCAACACCCTTTTTTATATTTTTCTTTCTCCTCAATAGGGCGGCTTCTAGAAGCATCTTAATATTTTATTATTATTTTAATTTATAATTTACATTTGCACTTTATAATAAAATAATAACTCATAACATAAACTGCAAATATAACATCATCTTATAACATGAGGTTTTTAAAAATAGAAACATATCAATTAATCATTAGAACACCTCCATATGAATACTGAATCCCAAAAGAAGCCAACTGCCAACAAAGTATCTGCCAAGAAGACCCTCTAAACATTCCCTATTAGCCTGTTGTACCCAAACGAATTTTTTTTTGCTTCATTAAGGCATTTTGCTTAAAAGAGCTTAAACCTTGCTAAATGATGTCAAAATACAAGTTTTTGGGTTAGTCAAATATGGACTTTTGTCAGTGTCATGTCAGTCGTCAGCAGCAGATGGTGATTATTTGGAGCTCAAGACCTGAACTTGAGATTTAGAACAAGGCATATCATGATGGAGAAGCATTTCACTACAAAATTATATTCCTGCATGGTCAAATCAATGGCTAGAAGGGTGATTTCAGAGATCAAATTAATGAAGATTTTCAGCAAAATGAAGATCTGCATCCCTGGAGCCCAGGGGCGCCCTTCTCTTTGAGGGCCCAAATCTTGTTATTTTTGCTTGCAGATGCTGTCAATCTCTTCAGAATTAGTCTGGTTATCTGATGAGCTATCCAACGAAGTCATCTGAGTTGCAGAACTCTGGTTGTTGAGGTTAGAAGTTGAGGGTACCTGAGCTGGCATGTTACAGAAGATGGTTAGTATCCAACTTTTGAGCCCCTGTAGCCTAGGGGCGCCCTTGAATATGGCCCATCAAATGATGGTATTTGCAGATGTGGTCTTCCTGAGACCTGTGCTAATCTAGTCTAGCTTTGCAACGTCCCAGTCAGCTAGTGAATCCGACATTTTGAGTGATTGTGACAGAGACCCTACCAGACATGTAAATCAGAGGGTGGAGAAACGTAGTATTCAGACTGTAGCCTCTGTAGGCCAGGGGCGCACAGCCTTTAGGCCTGTCAAATGGAGTTTTTGGCTTTCGCAATCTTCATGAGACTTGTGCGCAATTACTCTAGCTATCCAATGAGCCTAGCCGTCAGCCTCTAGGATTTGGCAAACACTCGTACGTGCGAGGTCTTTGTAGAATGCTAAAAAGTGAAGACGGCCGGAAAATGACCAAGTGTGGAGCGTATATTTTATTTTAAAAAGGCTATCGTCTCTTTGAGATCTTAGAAGCAGTTTTATTGCTTCGACACCTCCAGATACATCTCTCGTAAGTTGTTCTAGCTATGCGATGAGACTGACGACATGCGAATCGAAGCATTCCAGCTCCCAGTATCGAGGGTCGAAGTAGGCTATCTGGTTGAAAGTAGCACTTTTGATAAAATGGTGTTTGAACCTTTAGAGGCCAGGGGCAATCTTCCTTTTGGGGTCCCTAATGCAATTCTTTGGTGCCTTCCATACAGTCGTTGGATGCGGAATATTTCCAGTCACGCAGAGCCTACCATCTAGTCAGTAGGGTTCATCGTTCATCATTAGCGGCAGTTTGAAGCGTTAGATGGCAGAACGGAGAAATGACTAGGTCTGGTGCCTGAAAATCAATTTAATCAGAGACGCCTAATTTTTTTGAGGTGTCAAACGTTGGTTTTAGCAATTACAGCTCCTAGCAGACATTTCATCCTTGCTCTGTAGGCTTCGCAATGGATATCTCAGCTCGGTTACAACCTCACTCAGTCATCTAGAAATCAGTATTGAATGTGATGAGCCCTGCTGGCTCACAACTCAAACCCTCGTACTTTCTTAAATCTCCTTGTGTTTTTTAGTTTTTTAAGAGAAAAGTTTGTAGACAGAAGAGAAGGGGCGCATCATATAAAAGCTCATAAACTGAGAAACTGAGCTATTTTCTACAGAATGGAAATGCAGAAGGTATTATTTAACAGTAACAAATAGATCACAAGTGATAAACATACCAGAATACTTCCAGATTATTTATTTAAAGAAGTAAGCCAACTCGCCAGCCAAGAATGGTGAAAACTGGCATAAATGGACGCCTAGCCTCCATAATTGACTTTCCCCACTCTGAAACAGGATACAATGGGCTAATAGAGGTAGCCGCCAAGAATGAAGCTCAAACAGGAATAAAAAAGGAAGCACCCTAGCTTCTAGCTTCACACGCCATCCTCCAAGAAGGCACACATTTCAAGGTAAATGGTACAGCCAAGGAAGAAACCCAAAGAACAAGCTGAAAACTGAGATCTGTTGAAGATGGCGCCTCTGATAAAGAAACCCCCTTCCTTATTGCAGTCAAGTAAATATTGAATGATAAAACTCTGATCGAATCATGTAGAACCTCTGAATGAAGCCCTCATAGTTGCACTAATTCGACTGGTCTCTCACAGTCTCAAAAATGCTCAACATCGAAGAGATATCGTTCTCCAATGGAAATGTTGCACAAACCCTGATCACAGAGGAAAGCACAGAGAAAACCTCAAAGGCAAAGTCGAAATAATCAGGAATGAATTTCTCATTGCCCAAAAAGCCTTATATCTCAAAAGGCACGCATTTCCAAGAAGATACGCCCTTTTTAAGTTTTAAATCTTTTAAAACACATTTAAGTCATTTTTAATAGTTTTGACTTAAATACTTGGCGCCCACTTAATGTAATAATGATTTAATTTAAAATCACCCTTTTTATGAATATTTAAGTGATATAAAGTAATAAAGTCAATTTTGACTTTATAATAAGATATTAAGTTAATTAATAACTTAAATCACTAAAATAAGCATAACTTCCTCGAAACTCCATATATCTCTGTGCTGTCAGAAGCTGTCAACTCCTGAACTACTAACGCCTGCTGTGAACCAATCATTGAGCTCTAGAAACGAGAACGATCAACTCCTCCAGAAAACACCACTGACCCTCTAACCAATCCAGCTAGCCCACAAGGGTCCAAGAAAAGGCTAACGCACTGTTCCCGAGAACTGACTAGAGCGGGGACATCACAGTCCGCCCTCCCCGAATTTGCTTGTCCATAAGCAAACTCAAAGTCAGATGTTGAAGAATACTGTCACTCTTCCAAGTAGCATCCTCTGTCGGTAGATCTTTCCACTTTACCAAGTATTCCCTGATAACCCGCCTCTGAAGATGACGCTCTTTAGAATCCAGAATGGCCTCAGGTATCAAAATCAATTTCCCCTCATCATCCAGGGGTGGTAAATCAATAGGAGTCACCTGTTATACCAACGCCTTTTTGAGGCGCGACACATGGAACACATTGTGAACCTTACTGTCCATGGGAAGATCTAACTCATAAAGTAGGAAGTTGGTGAAAAATCTCATAACTTATGCAAATAGACGCCTGGAGAGTTAATTTTTGACTTTTCGGAAACAGTATGCTGAGATTCTTCCTAATTTACCAAAATAATATTAAAATTCGACTTTTGCATGTTTGCACCAAAAGTGGCGATTTTCTTCATTAATTCATTAATGGCGCCCTTTTAATATTAAATATTAAATTTGCATGTGAAAGCAAACATAATATTTTATTTTGTAATCCGGACTTTGAGTCAGTCGCAGTTCAACTGGAGGGGGTCCAATCAAAAACTTTCTTTTGTTAGTCAGGGTTTAAAGCTGAGAGTGGCACCATTATGCAACAATTTTCTCTATTTATTCATGGCACAATCATTAAATCACTCATTCAACTTAAGAAAATTTGTATTTCTTCAAGGCAGAGGCGATTTTCTTCCAGAGTTGGGCGATTTCATTAGCAATCAATTTCAGAGACATCAAAATATTCCTTTTGCAAGTGCAAGTCCGAATTTATCAGCAAATTTGAAGATTGAAGTGGCGATTTTGACAGAAGAGAGCAATAAAAACGTCTTTCTTCTCAAATTCTTCGAAATGCTTTTAGATTCCATTCGCATGTTCAAGAAATAGGCAAATTTTGGTAGAACAAATGTTATGGGTTCATTTAGAATAGCTTCCTCGAGAAAACCCATGTGCCAGAATTTTTCAGGAAAATTTACTCCAGAGCATGAGTTCTCGAGGCTCCAATTTTCTCAACTGAAAATTCCTTGCATGGTCGAGTAGAAGTCAAATTTTCACATTTTTGATGTTCTGGGTTGTCTTAGAATCCTTTTTTGGACAAAACTCATGTCTCATATTTTTTCATGAAAATTGCTCTCCGATAGTCTATTTTTAGCCTCAGCAGGTATTTTTGGTTTTCCAGAAAAGTTGTCAGAATATAGCCATGTTCACAGTCAACAGGCGAATTTTTCAGAGTGCAGTACACGCAGACTGAATTCAAGACCAAATCGGTCTTAATTCATGATTTCATCAAAAAAGCTGAGACCGATTTGTATCAAGTGCATTTAGAGGGTTGACAGGCGTAGTCACTCAAGTCCATATGGTTGCATGCCTCGTATAGCTGATTGTCTTCCAAGGCCGGTTTAGAGGGTTGATACCATTGGAATTTTGCATGTGTAGCAAGCAAGTTTGTTTGCATTTCTCACAACCAGAGTGTGCACAGTCAAACTTCGCAGTTTCATCATGCAACACTCTTTCATTAAGGAGAAGCCTTAGAGACATTAAGCTGCAAAGGAGATAGTGGCCATCACTTGAGTTATGAAGCCACCAAAGTTATAAGTCAGTGAAATGCTAGTTTGAGTGTGTAAAGATTTCCAAGATTGCTCAAATTGCTGACAAGAAGTGAATTGTTAGTTAAGGCATGTGACGATCCCCAGATGGTGACAAAGTTAACAACCTCGTGGAGAGGTTGGTTGCTCGAGATCACGGCTAGTAGACTTCAGGTCCCACCTCTCAGGATAGACATTAAACACAGGAGTTAAACTTGGTGTTACCTTTCCAAGTTAGCTCGTTGTCACATCTCATGCATGTCTATTCTGGGATTATCTATGTTCACTTGGAGTTTTATTAGGGTTTACGTTCACTGATGGTAGTGTTCCTGTTAACTTGCTTTCAATAAGGACATGCATGCTTGCACATTGTCCATTTAGAATAGATGTACCGGTCAACTGATGGTAGCTTACCAGTTAACTGTATAGTTTGCTTTATCAGGGTTTAGCAATAAATCTTGCATGCTTCGCAAGACTGTAGTTGACTTAAGGTGATTTTAGGGTTCCTTACACCTTTTGATGTCTATAAATAAGAGCTTTTGCTCATTTGTACATAACTTTTGCACAAGAGAGAAATATATGCTGCGCCTACCTTGCTTGTAATATTGCTTGTTCTGTATCTATTCATGAGTATTTACTATTGTGATGAATTGTTATGCCACTTGGGTATCATGCAATTATGATGGTGAATGCTTGCCTTAGTTAGATATAGTGGCTAGTTCGATCGTAGATTGTATGCATGTCTCGCCTATGCAATTTATTGTCCTAGTTGGCTATGCTTTATGTTTCGTGTTCAATAAACTCGCTCAGATTGAGTTGATAGTTGTGCCACCTTGCCTTCAAGTTGAGAATCTGTACTTGGTTATCGTGTGATGTGTGTATTCAATAAACCTATTCGGATTGAGCTGATAGTTGCGCCACCTTGACTTCAAGTTGAGAATTCGTACTTGGTTTATCGTGTGATGTGTGTGAATAATAAGCCTATTTAGACAAGTAGATAGTCGCGCCACCTTGCCTTCATGTTGTGAGTCTATACTCGGTTTATTGTCTAATAATCATTCTGGCTCCGTTTCCTCATGCTTTGAATTCTTGAGGGGATTGGATAGTATAAACTTTAGTTTTGTGTGTTGTAGTTAAGTCTTGCGAAACTAGAAAATACTTAGCTGCAACGTAAAGAGTTTTTCTTAAACCTTGTGCCTCGTACAACTGAGACAAAAAGACAGGATATAGTTTAGTTTACTTTTCAAGCATTTTTGTCCGCACAATGAGGGAGCTTCCCCTCCTAATTTGAAGAGCACTCATCACGTAGTGTGCATAGCTGTCCGTACCAACTTGCACTCTAGAGGTGTCAATTGTTACGCCAACATAGCCTATGAGGGCCACTGATAGGCTAATCATGCAGATGTATCAATGTCTAGCTAGAACGGGATATTACATGAGGTTCTTCCATGGATGTAGGTTTTTTGCTCATATTATTCTTACGGCTTGTTTGTTCAATCTTTTGGAGGAAAAACCAATCTACAATATTCCATTAGATGCAATCAAGACTTAACAAGCAGTTTTTGTTTGTTATAATACAATCAATTGTTTTTTAAAGTTGTTTTCAGACTTGTCAACCACTAGTGTTTATATAATCAATACATTTCTTTGGTTTACTAGCATTGGGAGCAGTTTTGGTGCTTTTTGTGCATGTTGCACTATCCATGGATATCAACACAATTTCTTTGTTTTCATCTGATATAAGCAATCTTTGATCTTATTATTGCACTATTACTACAAGTTTTATGGCACTTGTTTAGTATTTCTATGGACATTTTCAATGATTCTAAATATTTATTATTTGCATTAGGACAGGTTAGGAGGAAATTTGGCGAACAAGTATCTTGTTTCTTTGCAATAATGACTGCACTGCAGTTTCATCTTCTATTTTACTGCACACGACCACTTCCAAATATTTTCTCTTTGGCTATAGGTATGTTTTATTTGAACCGTTGCCCACTTTTTACTGAGCATTTATTCTTGGGAACATTTAGTGATCATTGTTGATTAACTTCGTCTAACAGTCTTAAGAAATAAATTCTAGTGGAACTAGCAAGAACTACTATATGCTTTTTAAAATTTTATTTCACTTTCAAGCATAAGACTAGAATACTAAATGGAAATGAATGATGAACCAGAATTGGAGGAAGATAAGAAATTCTAAATAAAACACCTATTCTAGAATAGTAATGGTCACACTGTGTTTTAATATTGTATTTATAGCTAGGTACTAGGACATAGAAGCACTCAAGTTATTATTAGAGTTTGTGGGTTCATAAATGTCAAGACATGTGAGCCTTTCGTAAAACTATGCTTTAAAATGTCATTAATAAATAATAATAAAAATGCATTTCTACTAATTAAATTCTTCTTCTGAATTGATGGAAATTTTGCATTCATATTGCGTCTCTCAATTGTGTTTTGTGTCTCTGAAAAAGCAATGATATCAGGGTGAGTTTGATGTTTAAGGCTAACCCAAGACCTGAACAACCTGCTTAGTCCTTTGTGGGGTGGAGAACTAAGAGTTTTAAGCTGAAGAAATCTGCCACTGTGTTGTATACAATGGTTGTAGATTTAGGTTTAGATAAAGAGCTACAACCACAAAGGATTGTAGAAAAAGAAAATCAGGGATTTACACAATCTGTAATGTCCCCATTCTTAGAGTGATATCTTAAGGATAAGAACTAGCTCATTCACCATTCCCGTGAGCTAGTCAACCTAGTAAGGGAATGATATATGGCGATGAGAACCATAATTTTGATGAGTTGCTTTTGAAGATTTAAAAAGGGGAATTATCCTTGATAGAAAATAAAATATAATGCTCATTATATTTTATTATTATTCCATAGTCCACTTGCATGTCAAAGCAATTTTATAAGAAACAAGGAAGGGAGTTTTAAATAGTTAAAATATTAATTATCTTCCTTGGTTGGTCGACCCACATAAAATCATATCTGATTTGCTTCTAGGAGTCAATTCTCTCTCCTAGGGCAGTTTAGATCAAATCTGATATTCTCTTAGGGCAGTTTAAGGAAACATCAAATATTTTAATAGTCAAGATCAATCTGATCTTTTGAAGGGCAGTTTAGTGCCTTAATACTTAATAGAGAAGGCATTGAATATTTTAATAATTGATGACCAAATTAGATCCTCCCTATGGCAACTTGGGTAACGGTGGTTTAGATGCCTTAGTGATGAAGTCATTGAATATTTTAATAAAAAAAAATCAGATTCTCCTTCTATGGCGGTTTGGACTAGGAGCTTTATTTAACAAGGCATTTGATGTAGGGCAGAGTGGTGGTTTTCAACACAATAAAAAATCAAACCAACTTTGCAACTTAGAACAATTCCTTCAATTTTCCTTGTAGGATAGTAAATAGGGTATTTTTGTCATAACTTTCAGGTAAAAACTCCAACCCACAACCTAAAACCCATTTTGGATACCCATTATGTGATGAACCACACTCCGGTGATCCACTCTACTACCACTCTGCTACCACTGTGATGAACCAAACTCACTGCTGATTTGATTTTTGCTCGTTAAAGGTCTGATTTTTGGTTTGTAATCTGCTTCTCTTGTTTTGGTGTTTTTGTGGTTTGATGCCAAATGATTTTAATAATTTTCTTACAACCATATGCATATAAAAATTCAAATTGAACTAACTTATAAAGATAACTCAAAGGAACTCAATACACTAGTTAAGAGACCTTCTTCATTCACAAAGAGTGCTAAAATTATATTCCTCTTACATGCATTTTGGAATGAGACATCATTTACAACTAATGACAAACTTGCAGCCAAGATGCACTGTGAACAGTGCTTGCTACAGTACCCGCGCCCATGAAATTGCTCATACAAATTTAAATACAAGTTTCTCCTACCAATTTTCCATTGAAATGTCTTCTAGGATGATGGGCGCCCACTTTAGGAGTAAAAGCAGCTGCAAGAAAGAGGCGTTTTCCTTACTTGTGGATGTTGAAACCCTTACTTCAAAGCGGCTGGCTGTAGGTGCATAATCAGCTCCCAAAATGTTCATAAATTCGTAGTAACACCTTCAAGATGACGAATGAAGACTTTAACAGCAACTTCCCTTCCGGTAGATGTCTTCAAACACTTGCAATCAACAAAATATGGCTCCCACGAAGCCACAAAACTCAGACCTGCACTTTAAAGTGGTCTTTCACACTTTCAAGATGCATAAAATTTTAACTACAAGCCCAATCCAGGCTTACCCACTGCAGAAATCAGGAAACCCTAGTTTCCTTCTCTCCCAAACTCCACACTTCAAGTTTCACTCAACAAAATAATCTCAAGCATGAGAAGTTCGAACTTTCTCTTCTCCTTTTATAATTTTCACTTGAAAACACTATTCATTAAAATGGCACTATTCACTTAAGTTATTTATTTTTTTCACTTTATCAGTGAATAGTAACTGCAAAATATAAAGTGACCCCTTTAACAAATAGACACATGGTCCCCAAGCCTGAGTAAGTGAAATAAATGGTGATGAAATATATCTTAAGCTCCAATTATGCGCCAAATGCGCAAAATCACCACGACACCACACTCCGAATACCAATACTGCCTTTAACCGACCAAGTGCCCGTTCAAGTGACCCTCTATCCAGAACCACTAGCCTACGAGGATCGACATAATAGGCTAATCCAATGACTCTGATGCTCGCGAAATAATGGGACATTACACATTAAGCCCTTTGACAACATATCTTAATTGCAGGGGTGGTTACTTTGGAACAAAGTCCTCAAAAATTGACTGCTACGTTTAGGTTTAGGCCTAATTAGGCTTGGTTAGAGAGGTTGCAACAAAGATTTTCAAACCCAGACCTCAACCTGTTTTGCCAAGACTCGAAACATGTTAAATAGGGTCTGCCTCAACATTTTCAGTCACCATAATCAACTTTCCAAGAGCTTTTCATCAAACCCTAACTCCTACCCACCTTATTTGCTTAAAACATGAAGTAAATCAACTAGGGCATCACCCAAACTTGCACTTATCACCTTCCCTTGCTCCTGCAACACTCAAAACACAAAACCCTACCCATCTACACCCATTCCACCAATTATCAGACCTTCTTACCGGTGGAATGGGTCAAAACTCATTTTTTTTATCAATCAAACCCTCAAAACCAGGGTTTCCTGGCTGTTTGCAATAAAAATCCTCTATCTCACTCCTATGTTAATGAAAACAGATGAAACAAGATGCAAAAGAAAGTTAATTCACTCCTTCATAAATTCCAATATACAAATGCTCACCCCTAGGCCGTACCAAACGCTGTAGCAGCAAATTTAGCCTTGAAACACATGGAAATAGAGCTTTTGTTATTCCAATTTCAAATTTACACCATTAATAACCTATCCCAACATTCACACCTGCTTTTTAAAACATTACAAAACATAACCAATTCGGTTTCCCACCAAAACCACAACTTGATTGTTCAACTTCCCCTACAAACCAAAAATGCAAAGTTGTTTTGTAATTTTTTGCAACTTTAGCAAAATTTGACAACTTTTAACAAACTAACACCAACCGACCTAAAAACATCACAAATGGACTTAAAAAACCTTATTACACACAAAACATAACTCAAACACTAAAAACACAACATTAGACTACTTTATGCTTCATGGAGGCCTATGGTGCCTTGCACCAGCATTGAGGGTTGTGAGAGCATTATGTTGCACTGATACTTTGAAAAAACATTGTGAAGAGAGCTTTCTCTTGGCTGGAAGTGAATTTCAGTCAATTCAAGGTGGTGCTCCCTTGAAATAACAATGGTTTGGTGATTACCCCATTCCACCATGAGAGGTGAATTCGCATGGAGTTCATCATAGAGCTTAGCTGACTTGCTTCTGTGGAGTTAGGACTTTGAAGATAAGGGTTTGAAGACTGGTTTTGTTGGAGGTCCAAGAAAAAATCAAGTAGATCGAATCGTATTTTGTCTTCAAGGAACAAATTACCCCTTTTGGCATATTGGGGTTTCATTTTGAAGAGTTTTTGCATTGTGGGTTGGTTGGAAATCCACATCAGGCTTTTACAAGTTGCTGGAAATCAAGTTTCAAACTTGATATCAGGCATATTTCAGCCTTTTTCAAGCATAGGGGGCAAGCTGTGTTGGAAATGTTGTCATTGATGTCAAAGTCATGTCAAGAAGGGTTTTGTTGTCTAAGCATAGTATCATTGATGTATGAACGAGTTTGTTGGAAGTTGTCCATTGATGGAAGACATGTCAAAGGTGGCATGAGAAATGGGTGTTGAAATGGAGGCCTTTCAAGATTTAGTGATGAAGGTCTTCAAAGTAAGAGAGAACTTTGGAAGGTTAGTTAGGCTTTGGTCACATACATGAATACAACAAGAATGTCTACTACGTATGAAAAGAAGAAAGTTTTGTTTCAGTTCCACGTTTAACACAACAGATACAAAAAAATTACATACAGATTCAAGAGAAAAAGTATGCGAATCTGTAGGTCAGCAAAGGTTGATTTCAATGATATGTGGAACAATGAGAGTAACAGGTTATTACAACAGCATAATTCACATAAGTGGTTTTGTTTAAAGAATGGCAAGTTTAATTATAAAGAATGGCAAGAACTTTGTTTACTAAGAGCAGCATGCTAGTGGACTTCCTCACCAACTAACAGCAACCTTATCAAGGAAAGATAAGACAGCAATGATGATTTGGTTTATGAAGTATTAAGATATTGAAGATGTTAATGTTAATGAAAAGCATTGATAATACACAGCAATAAGAGTCAAAGAACAAACAAAAGAGAACTATATATTTTATACAAGTTTTATACGTAGAATACATATGAAAAAAATAATAAGACAAAACCACAAAAGACAAATTAGGGATAAGACAAAACTGTCTTTGTCTTACTTAAGGAAGATTAAAAGTCTCAAAAAGCAGCGATTCATATTTTAAGAAAAGATGAAAAGTCACTAAAGACAAAAATTAAAAAAAGACAAAAATTAGAAAAGATAACAAACTGACGTGTTCTTTTGATGGTTGAAAAGGTGTATCTAAGAAAGAAATAAACTAATTCAATTTAGTCTTATGAAAAGGAAGAACACATTCAAAGAGGCGTGTCTTATGAAAAGGCAGATTTTAAAAGGATATAAGAACAGATGTATTCTTTCATAAGAAAGGTGCAACTCTTGAGCAACATTTATATGTGATATCCAAATCTGGGACAGACATTGAAGTGAGTTTGTGGAGAAATAAAAGTTATATCATCTGAACACAAGCAGGTTTTGATGGCTGTGTAAAATAAAAACAGCAGTGTAAGGGTGTGCAAAATAAATATCATCTGAAGTGCGAATTGAGAAGAGTGAGTGTATAGTTTGTAAAAGAAAATATTATTCTTACATCAGCAACTGTGTTGAAAACAAATAAATGAAAGAGATATATGAAGCATATATGAGAGAATAAATGCAGATTTGATATTTGAGCAGCAGAATATATGCAGATGTGTGAAAGTGAGTATATGCAGTTTTGAAGAAGAGTATATGTGTTGAGAAATGTTATAAGCAGAGTTTTTTGTGAAGATACATTTCAGATTTGTGAAAAGATCATCATCTATTGCAGGGGTAAGACAAGAAGAAAAATTGTACATGTTGAGCAGATTTGAATGAAGAGAATATAAGAGACAGATTTGTATGTGAAAGAAAAGTGAATTCATCATATGCTGATTTATGTGAATATCTTTCAAGAATGATAAATTTAAGAGGAAGAGTGGTTGTATTGTACATCATCCGTTGAAGAAGTAACATTGAAGGTGGAGCATTTTTCTTTACGTAATTATCTTTGTTGAGTTGGTGCTTAGCAAGTGGGGGTTGGTGCCTATGAACGTTAGGGGTTGATACTCCTTGTAGGTTGGTGCCTACTAAACCAGTTTAAGGGGTTGGTGCTCCTTGTAAGTTGGTGCCTACTAAACTACGTAATTGGTGTTTGAAGTAGGTTGATGCCTACATTCATTGTAAAAGCTTATATAATTCATAAAGTACATTATTTGTACCTTGGTTTTATCCCGTAAGGGTTTCCATGTAAAATCTTGGTGTCAACTTGTTCATATTGTGATATTCTTGCATAGTTGATTTTGTGTTAGAGTTTGGAGTTGATAAATGTTGAGAGGGTAAAAGTTTGTTGATATATTGATTCACCTCGCGCCCCCCCCCCCCTCAGTATATCTTTGTGCTCTTCAAGCTGGGATAATTCACTATCTTTCTGAGCTAGGCAATTTCAAGATTTGAGCTATTTTTGCAATATTTGATGTGTTTCAACATTTCTGGGTCATCTACAGTCAAATACAGATTGCATTCCAGCTGTTATAGAGTTTTATCAGTCATATCAGACCACCAACAGTGCTGCTACAATCTTATTTAAGTCAAGGATTGATGGGTAGTTCATCAAGACTACCTAGGGTTTCATTATTCAATCACTTGGCTAGGGTTTGGTATACATTTTTGGCTATTTTGCATATTGTATGTGATCTGATTTTCTAAATCAGACTATCTAATTGTAATCTACAAGCAATCCTCTATTTGTAATCAGATTGTTGATTCAATAAGAAGCCATCATCGTTTTCTGAGTATGTCATTCTCATGTTTTGGTTGATTTGATTGCAACTTCCTCATTTGGTATTCTATTTCATGTTATATTTGAATCTTTTTATCTACATCAAAATATTAAGCCAGCAAGGAGAAAAAAATTCTTTGAAATAAGGTGGGCTTCTTACACAATCACTTCATGAAGTCTAAATGTCTACAAAAATTGATAGTGATGATAAAAATCTGTATGTGCATGACTATCTATCTATGCAATTCTTTGTAGGACATGACTGGGGCTCTCTATCTATATGATGGCTATATCATGTGTGCAGTTCATACATATTGGGAATGATAGTAGTTAAACTGTACTTGTTTTAAGTTTATAGATGTTGGAAATATTGTCATTGATGTCTAAGGTGTATGGTAACAAGATTGTTGTCATTGATGTTAAAGGAAGAACAAAGAGATTGTTGCATGGTATCATTATTTGTCGAAGATTAATGTTGAAGGTTGAAAGAAATTGCTTAGGGATGGTCATAATATTATGAATATGGGTGACCAAATTATAGTTTAAATTAAAGATTTAAACTAGTTTATTCAAATAGGTTGACTTCCACTATGGCACCAAGATGTGTGTAGGAGTTGAAAATTAGCTCTATTCCAAGACCAACTACAAAAACAATGAAAACCTTCCACAAGAGAGTATGCAAGAAATGAGCTTGCTTGATATTAAGATCTATCAAATATGATGATGAGGTATGTTGTAGAAGTGTACAATGACCTTGCTTATATAGACGTGTGATGAAGTACTAAACATTACATGACTGTGTCAAGGTGCTTGCTTACTTGAGCTACTTGCTTGGGTGCTTTATCTACTTGCTTGCTTACTCAGTCAGCAAGTCTTTTGCCATATCAGCATGATGTGTTAGAATGGTCAAGGTTGACTCATTAGATTTTCTGGATTGTCAAGGTCGAATATTTTTTTTGTAATGCCTTGGCCTATTGTTTGACAACTTCCTTTAGTGAGGCGACTAAAGCCTTATGTTAATTATGTTGGCAGTTGGACTAATTTAAATTGCCTTGGTAATTCATGTGATGGTGGTTAATATTTTCTAAAATCCTCATCGAATATTTCTTGTAGTGGCGGCTCCCTCATACCTTCGAAATTTATAAGCACATGTCTGATGTCCCTTTTTAGCCGATGGCTCCTTTAGCAATGGTTTTTAAAAAAAAAAACGTGGAGTCATTATTGTTTTCTTTGACTTGTCTAAATTGGGCGGTGATTCTCTATTGTGCATTTTTTTTTGGTCAACATCGGTTTCCTCATTTTTGGCAGCGACGACTTATATTTGGTGTTGGCTACTGTTTTGGATGTTATTACTTCCATATTTGCATGGGCATCGTTGCAGAGTTCTTAAAAGAGTGGGTGCGGCTTTTTTTCTTTTATCATTGTCAACATTTTTTTTAAGGATATTCAGTGAATTTTCATATGTGTGGTGCTTGCATCATATGAAAAGTTGTGCTCCTTAAAAATCATAATTGCTGCCTTCATTCCATATAATGCGCAGGCTGTGTAAAAGGGGACATGATTATTCAATGCTATCCTATCGTTTTTTTTAAAGAAAAAAGTTCCATTGCAATTTTTTGGTTGCACGAGCTATGTGGTGAGAGGTGTGATGAATCAATTGTAAGTAGTATATCTCTACTTTTGTTGTAGTCGGCCGTAGTTGGCCTTGGTCATAGTCGGCCATTTGCTAATAAAACTGTAGTTAGTGGGAATAATACATGCCATGTACTTTCGGGTAATCAAGTCCCGAATAGTGATAATTGTTGTCATGAAACGTCGTGTCGGTTGGTTGCCTAAGTATCGTTGAACATTATATGTACTCAGTTGTTGTAGTCGGGAACATGTTATGAGGGAATGTTATGGTTGATAATACTGTTGTACATGATATCATTGATAATGAATAAAAGATTCTGATGTTCAAACATGATATATTTTTGTTCTATTATTCTGTTTCATGTTCTGCATATGATTCAGTTTGCTCAGTTGTTGTAGTCGGGAACATGTTATGACGGAATGTTATGGTTGATAATACTGTTGTACATGATATCACTGATAATGAATAAAAGCTTCTGATGTTCAAACATGATCTATTTTTGTTCTATTATTCTGTTTCATGTTCTGCATATGATTCAGTTTGCTCAGTAGTTCATAGTACTTGAATTACATTCCGTAGGGCAAACATTTGGCGCTGTTGCCTGAGCGGACTAGGGAATCACTCGTCATGGCAGCCTAATGGGTCTCCCGGTAGACGAGCCCGTGAATAGCAATGAGGAAAGGGAAGACCTATTGACTGAAGATCTTGTCAATCTGTGGAAGATATCTTTATGAGATCACGTACGAAGGGAATCCCCATGCGGGAGATCCTTGAGGAAGTTATTTGGGATAGGCTGGAAGTGAATGACGAGGTGGATCACCTCTTGAATTGTATGCCCAGACTGCTGGTGCGCTATTTCATCATCCTACAAGACCTTCGAGAAGAAGAGGATCGAGAACGTCGAAGGTAGCAAATACTGCAGCGCTACGAAGAGAGAACCAAACGAGAAGAAGAAGAATGAGCCACTAGCCGGAGACGTACATCCGGCAGTCAGTAATGATCGCTTGAACAAATTTTAAATGCTCGTACGACCGAACAAAGATAAGAATTGAGTACCTGACGGGCATGAGACTTAGGAGGAGAAGGTTCGGCGATCACTCAGGTTGCAAGAACAAGAAAACCAGCGAAGAAGACTGAAGCGAGCCCGTAAGGAATTAGATGAGGATCTAATTGAAATAAATCAGAGTATTAAAAGAACATATGAGAATCTGACAAGAATAGACACATCCATTGGAAGAGCACACCAAAGTTTGGCAAAAGGAAGGGATGAAGGACCCTTCGGCACCCTGTACGTAGGAAGGTATGATCCTTATGAGAATGAAGATGAATTAAGTGGTAGCATCAGATGGTTTTGGGAGTTGTCCTTATCGGACGATGACGAACAACTGACGAGTGAAAGATCTAAGCCCAGTAGCCTGAGGCGGAGAGAGAACCGAAGGGAACCCTAGGAGACTCACAGTGTCGAGGACGCTGACAGAGGACATGGGAGTGACTCGTAAGAGGCCAAAAGTGCAAGTAATGCATCAAAACGTAGCAAGGAAACCAGTCTAATCGGGTCCAACACACAAGGAGGACAACGGGGAAAGATGGCTACTTCAGAGCGGCAAAAGCTGCCGAAGTTTATGGGGAATGGGTCAGAAGATCCAGTACGACACTGTAAGACATGTGAAACTATCTGGATAGCTAGCGGACAGGATGATCCAGACCAGTGGCTGAAAGCATTCCTAGCGACACTCAGAGATAGTTCCATTGATTGGTACTCTGAAATAGATCAAGCACAAAAAGCTACATGGAGGTTATTGAAGCAAGCTTTCTAGGGGGAGTTCAAACTCCTACGAGATGATAGCGAGATTGTCACAGAGATATGCAATACTAAACAAGGAAAGCACGAGAGCGTGCGAAACTACAATCGGAAATTAAAAGATTTGATAGGGAAGCTTGAGGCATAGCCAGCGGATTGCCTAAAGAAGAGATGGTTTATTGAAGGATTGATTCCCTCGCGACGGAGAAAAATGAAAGTGGTATTGCCATCCTCGTACACTGAAGCATATAATCGTGCGATGGACATTGAAAGCGAGAACAAGACATCCTCAAAGGGGAAGAAGAAAGATGACGAAGAGAGTGCAGAGGAAAGTGAAGATGAATCAACAACCGTACAAGCTCTTCATCGTGACATGCTACGGATGATGAAAGAGCTGAAGGTTGACAAAGAAGGGTCCAAGGAAGCAAATGAATTATGGTGTACCGAATGTAAGATGGAAGGTCATACAAAGGTGAACTGCTCGAAAAAACTGTTTTGTGACATCTGCCAAGTTATGGGGCACTCTATTAAGGAGTGCCCATACAACTTAAAAACACGGAGTTCGCAAGTGTTTTTGCACAAGGGGAATAGTCAACCCCGCCAACCACACTGCCAAAACCTCAGAATAACAATGCATCCTCGGGTGGCTACCACAACAATTGGAGAAATAATACGCTAGGAAGTAAAATCCAGTACGACAACAAAGGTAGACCCATGATCCAGTGCCAGAAATGTAATGAATGGGGTCACTTTGCAAGGGATTGTCAGAGTGGTCAAGGCATCGGGGGAAAACTATGTAAATGGTGTGGTCCTGGTGATCACAAAGACACCGATTGCCCGAAACAAAAAGGCATCAATATGTTGGAAGCGGCCGATGAAGAAGTCCTGGCGATAATAAGGGCGCAAGCGAAGAAGACCAATTAACCAGACCCTTGTACGGAGAAGGAAAGACTCTGAGAAGCCAGGGCAGAAGTAGAAGAAGCTATGCGAAATGAGCAAGGAACTTCCAAAATGGCCAGTACGTCATTGCAGTCGTAGTTGGAGAAGAACATAGTACGACAGGTTCTTCACACAATCATATCAATCAAGGTAATTGACCTTCTGCAAATGATGCTCGAACTGAGAGTAGCACTTACAAATGTTATTGAAAATAATCTTTAGAAGGGTTCGTCAGAACAAATGACAGAACCGGTAGCAGAGACCACTGATCCAATGCTACTCGCAGTAAGTATCTGGAGGAAACCAACCGTCGTGCAGATGGAAATTCTGGGAATGAAACTCTCTAACACCATCGTTGATGGTGGTTCGGGGGTGAATGTACTACCTGAAGAAACATGGAAGTGCTTGGGTAAGCCAAATCTTTGGCCTCTGACATTTTATTTGGTAGGAGCAGACCAGCATGGCATCAAACCCCCCGGTACACTAATGGTGCAAAAGGTATTGATCGGTACACAACAACTTTTTGTTAAATTTCGTTGTCATCCCACTCGAGAAGAAGGCGTACGATGCACTGTTGGGACGTGGATGGCTGATTGCCGTGAAGGCGAACCAGAATTGGAAGAAGAACACACTTTCAATCGAGAACCATGGGAAGAAGTACACCATTGATTTGAAGAGCTAGGCAGTCAGTGAAGACCTAGCATGTTCAGAGTCAGAATCATATGGAGGATCGAATATGGACGAAGAATGGAAGATGATGGAGCCGAATGAAGAAGGTATATTGGAGATTGGGAGTTGTTCGGAGGATGAGAGAAGTTCAATGAATGGTCTATTTCACTGGCAGATGGAGGATTATGAAGTCTTCCACCTAGATTGTAACATGCTATAGATTAGAGAAGGGGGGGAGGAAGAGACATTCCCTCTGGAATACGGCGAGTACAAGGAAGCTGTGGTAGAATTGGACGAGACGCCGGCACATAAGTTTGAATTAGATAAACTCATCAAGTACGAGGAACCAACTCTGAAGAAAGTAAACCTTGGTGAGCCGGAAAAACCTAAGGAGATTCTCGTCAGTGATGACTGGGATCCCGTACTGAAAGCGACAACATTCAAAATCTTTATGGAGTATAAGGATGCTTTCGCCTGGACATATAAGGATCTCAAGGGCATACCACTGGAGTTGTGCATACACAAAATACCTCTCGTATCGAGAGCCTAGCCCATATGGAAGAGGCCCTATCGGATGGATAAAAACTATGCTACTAAGGTAGAAGAGGAAATTGAAAAGATGTTGGAAGCGGGCATCATCTTCAAGGTAGAAGTCAGTGACTGGGTATCACCAATTGTCATATCCCTGAAGAAAGAAACGGAGTAGATCCGAATATGTGTTGACTTCCGGAGTTTGAACGCAGTAACCATCAAGGACCCGTTTCCTATCCCCTTCACTAACACAATTCTCGAAGAGGTTGTCGGGCATGAGATGTACTCTTTCCTAGATGGGTTCTCGGGGTACAATCAAATCAGTATCGCAAAGGAAGATAAACTGAAGACAACCTTCGTGGTGGAGGGCAGAGTGTACGCATACAACCGGATGTTGTTCGGGTTGTGTAATGCACTAGCCACTTTCCAGAGAATAATACTACATATCTTTGACAAAATGTCAGTAGGCAACTTCAGAGCCTTCCTCGATGACTGGTCCATTTATAGTGATGCAAAGAAGCATTTGAAGGCCCTCAGAGAGTGCATGGAGAGGTGTCGGCTTGCCCGTTTGGTATTGAATCCTAGGAAATGCAGGTTTATGGTGCCACAAGGGAAATTGCTGGGGCATATTGTATGCAAGGCTGGACTAAAGACAGACCCAGATAAGGTGAGAGTGATGGAGGCTTCAGAGAACATCATGGGGGTGAAGTCCTTCCTTGGGCATGTGGGGTGCTACCGGTGGTTTATCAAGAATTTTTCACAGGTATGTTACCCTCTGGACCTACTGACCAGGAAGGGGCAACCCTTCATATGGGCCGAAGAATAGGAAAAAGCATTCAACGAATTGAAGGACCGGTTGATCAGCTCACCCATATTGGCGTATCCGGATTGGAACAAGGAGTTCCATGTACATGTGGATGCCTCAAACTTCGCCATTGGGGCGACATTGGCACAAGTGGAAGCACACGGGTTGGACCATCTAGTATTCTTTGCGAGTCGGCTACTTTCAAGAGCAGAAAGGAATTATAGTACGACTGAGTGCGAAGCACTAGGAAGGGTCTACTCCGTACAAAAAATCAGACACTACCTCCTAGCCACGCTGTTCACCTTTTATGTGGATCACCAAGCCTTAATGTATTTAGTGAACAGGTTGATCATTCAAGTACGAGTGAGCAGGTGGCTACTATTGCTCCAAGATTTTACATTTACTATCATTGTATGGCCGAGGAAAAGCCATGTGATTACTGACCAGTTGTCAAGAATCCGGTCAGGTGAACCTGCCAAGGGAGGAGTGAGTGAAGACTTCCCGGATGCACACCTATTCCAGATCGCAGTGTTGCCCTCATGGTATGAAAAGATTGGAGAATATTTGTCCACATCCACATTTCTGAAAGAAATGCCACCAGCTGAAAGGAGAAAGCTCGTCTTGAAGAGTAAGACGTTTCAATTGATTAATGGCTTACTCTACAAGATGGGGCCTGATCAGATCTTCCAGAGATGTGTCATAGAAGAAGAGATACTAGGCGTACTGAAGGAAGCACACGAGGGTCTGGCTGGCGGTCATATGGGCCCAGATGCTACGGCAAGAAAATTTTTGCTGGCAGGTCTATGGTGGCCGACTATGCACCCAGATGCTCGAGAATGGGTGTTAGGCTATGATACCTGCCAGAGGGTAGGAAAACCATTGAAGTGGGACTTTATGCCGCTGTATCCGTCCCAACCTTAAGAGTTTTTTGAGCGTTGGGGGTTGGATTTCATTGGACCCCTGAGGGTAAGTCAATTGCACTGATGCTGATACATTGTGGTTGCTACAGAGTACATGACGAAGTGGGCAGAAGCTAGAGCATTGCCAGACAACATAGTTCAGAGTATGACACGCTTTATTTATGAGCAAATAGTGATGAGGTATGGGATTTCAATCCAGATCACGAGTGATCGTGGTGGACATTTTGTCAACCATGTCATCCAATTAATGACGACGGAGTTCTGGATTTTTTACAATTTATCAAGCCCGTACTACCCTCGAGCGAATGGTCAAGCAAAATCTACAAACAAAGTGTTGGTATCCATTATTCACAAGTCTTGTGGCATAGAAGAGGCCGATTGGGAGGAGAGACTACCTGCGGTCTTGTGGGCATACCTAACTACGTAAAAGGTGACGACGGGGCACAATTGATGTACGGACAGGAAGCAGTAGTACCCATGGAATATATGGTACCTAGCCTAAGAATAGCTGTAGAGAATCGGCAGGGTGATACAGAAAGCTTGAAGGATCGGTTATATCGACTAAATAAATTGGATGAATGGAGGATTATGTCATAATGGGCAATGGAGAATATGCAATGGCGAAGGAAGTACTGGCACGATAAGCACCTTCGGTGGATGAAATTCTGACCAGGTTAGTTAGTTTTAAAGTATAACAGCCGTAACGAGATGAAGCCTGGGAAGTTTAAAGTTCGTTGGTTGGGACCGTTTAAGATTCAAGAAGTGTTTGATAATGGCTCTATAAAACTGGAGAACTTGGACGGGTCCCCACTACCTGAAGCAATTAATGGATTCTAACTGAAGCTGTATCAGGAACGAAAGGAGAAGAAGGATACCATAGCAATCAATATGCTGGGCTATGCTACTAAGGAAGATTGGGCTGTGCAAAAAGACGATCCGCAAGAACATGACTGGGTTTTGGGAGGCCTCGGATACGCAGCTGAAGGAGTTTGGATGGAGTCAGGCGTAGACCAAATCATTAAAGAGAGGTTGGTGCAAAAAAGGTTAGAAGGTATTGCAATACCTCGGGTACACAAGCACTTGACCAATGTGGTATTTGGGACACCAGCACTGTGGCAGAGAATGGGTGGAAATTGGTGTTACATCGCTTCGTACAAAGGTCGCAGGTGAGGATACCTGGCGAAAGGATCAGACGAAGAGGCGCAGAAAGAGGAGGAACAAATCGCCAATGAACGAAGTATGTGCCACCTCGTGGATGCTGATGATGAAGCAAATGAATGGAACGAAGAGCAATGGGAGGCCTACTTTGAACGAACAACTCCTTGTTTAAAAATAGTAATAATGACAGAAGACATGTTCATTTCAAGTGTAGATGGATACACTGAAGATGTAATTAATTAAATGAGATGAGAACAGAGGAAAGTGTTGAGGATAGTGACAAAAGATGGGCTTTGGAAAATAATACCCAACCCAATTGGGCCACCAACTACGGAAGGCGAAGAGGTTATGTGGTACCGGCATTACAGTGGACGATACATCGACGACAGTTTCAAAGGTATTGGCCCTCCTCCATTGCGTGATAAATGGTTTGATATACAGTATATAGGATTGTGTTGTGAAGAAGAATGTTATAAGCGGCCCCCGCATACGTGCAAATGGCACTATGCGTCTGAATTGAAGGGTAAGGATGGAGAAGTACGGGGAACAAACAAAAAACTTGGAAAAGAAGAGAGAGGAGAGGAGAGAGAAAATGGACAAAATGGAAAAAAATTAAATAGGGAGGAGAGAAAATACAAAAGATAATGAAATAGAGCAAAAAAGGAGAAACAAGAATAAAAAGCAAGAAAAATCAAAGAGAGAAGAGAGAAAAGAAAAATGGAAGAAAAAATATTAAAAAGGGAGAAATGAAGAAAGAGGAGAGAGAGGAAGGGAGAAATAATAGGAGGAATAGAATTTGGAAAGAGAAATACTGAAGTAAGAAAAAAAGGAAATTTAAAAATTGAAAAAATAGTGAAATGGAGAAAAATAGAGAAAATAAAAATATGGAAAAAGGAAGAAAATAGGAAATTAAAAAGTGAAAATATGAAAAGGCGAAGGCACAAAGGCACAGGGGTGTTCAAAATAAGGAGGAACATATGCCGCAAAACATATACAAGGGCCATCGATAAGGGATACGACGAAGAATCGGCAAAGGTAAGAGGAGTTTGGCCAATAAAAATACAAAGCTCAAGCATACGGGGTAGTGCGAGCTTGCCAAAGAGAAGTGATGAAGGCAGAAGAAAATCATACGGATTGACAAGATCGTACGGTGCCATCTGGATAGAAGAGGTAGTATGAAGTAAACACAGAGAGGAAGCGAAGCAAAACGAAGATACCGTACGGCGAAGCAGAGAAGAGGAGGCCGTACGACACAACAAACTGCAAGGACAGATCGTATGACACAAGACACTTCAGAAGGAATATGGATTCAGGGAAGCAATAGCATAGAGATCGTATGGACTAAGGGAGGAGAATCAGGCATACGAATACCTATTCACACGACTAGTGTACGACCCAGGTGCAACGTATGAAATTTGGTGCCCTCCTTCACCGTACGACATAAATCAGTAGGTGGTCTCGAACAATATTCATCAATTCTCCCATTCGTACGGAATACAAAGATTCTCCTAGTGGTATGACAGTCCCAGGGTATCCAGGCCATATGACAGTCACATGTGCTTCAGGTCGTACGACATTCCCAAGTTTTTCAGGTCTAGGTTCTCCAGGCCGTACGGCAGTCTCTGATTCTTCAAGGCATACAACATTTGCAGCTTTTTCAAGAATTTCAATAGTCATAGGTTCACTTAGTACAACAGTTATTGAAGTTCGGCAGCTTCAGCAATTGTCTGGAAGGAAATAAAATTGGCTGGAATCGCTGAGTCGACACAAAAATGGACAAGGGAAAGAAGATTGTAAAACACAAGCCGAAAGTGGCAGGAGCAACAAAGAAAAGGAAAACGGAGACAAAAGGAGAATCTATGACATGGGAAAGTTTGACAGGAAATGAGTGCAAGCAGTCGTGGCGGAATACGGTTGATGATCACTTGTTGAAGATTGCACAACATGCTCGAGTAGACAAAGTTGTGTTGGTACCATTTTTCAATGCGCGAGACTTTGAGCCTTGGTTGAAGGCCATGGTGGATAACTACTGCGGGCACTCACACAAATTGGTCGTAGATTACAGAGGGTGTCCAGTTACAGTCTCTTTCTGGGCACAAGACTTTGAGCGAGTATTGGGCGTACCGGCCATAGGAGTGGGAGTCAATAAACCAGGGTAGATGGCCCAGCAGCATAAGGAGGCCCTAATTAAACAGTTATGCCGTAATGATTTCAGTGTTGCGGAGAAGGACATTATATGGAATTCGGGCAACAAAGGGCGCTTCAAAAACATTGTTTGGTGAATGACGAATGGAGATGCCTTCTCGATTTGATAAAGTGTCGATTGACTGCTGCGAGCCAAGCATCAGATATTGCTCTTTGGATGGTGGATTACATGGTAGGACTGAGTATTGGCCGAGTTTATAATTGGGGACGCTTACTCTCGGAACGTATGAAGGAGTGCTTGTCACAGAGGCACAAAACATTTTATATGACGCAGCATGCGATTGCCTTATTCCTCGACGCAATTCACACACAAGTACTTGCAGGCAGATGGGGTCGACTGCAGCCCCTCACTCATTTGGATCCAGGGTTGCCAACGACTTTTTATTGGACAGGATTGGAATTAAAGCAAGTTGGTGAAGGCACTGCTGCAGGGAAGAAGAGGAAACAAAAGGAGGCATCAGTGGAAGAGGAAACATCGGCCGAAGAGGCTGTAATGTCCCCATTTTTAGCACTACATTTTCAAGTGATTGATAGCCTATCCTCGGTGTGCTGTAGGCTAGTTAGTGGCAGAATTAGGGTTTCCGGCTACTTGATGGTTTCTTCTGAAGATTCTGGGGTTTGCATCTTGGGGTTTGCATCTTGGAGTTTGGATTGCGGATTCTTTCTGGGTTTTCAGAAAGCTTCACAATGGTATCACATGCACCTTGATCCGAACAACTTTCTGAATTTACTATTTTTAGTAAATTCTATTTTTGGCAGCAGTTCAGTTAGCATCAGTTCAATAGGCTTTCCTCTTCAGGCCGTTCAGTTGGTATTGTTGATTCTTGGCCTTTTGATGCATTTTTGGTGAGATAAGTTATTTTAATTAAAATAATGTTATATTTTCACATTAACCCCTTGGCCTAGCAGTATGACTTTAAGTTGTTTTAAAAAGGGGGTCTTGAGGGGTGGACGTCTCATCAGGAGGCTTTTTTAAATATTTCTAAGGTCTAAAATAATGCTTGAGGAAGTGGATGCCTTTTTGGAGGAAGAGTTTATTTTATTAAAATAAATTAATCTCCTCATGTTTGGACGTCCAAGGAAGGAGATAATTGAAGATTAAATAAAATACAAATACAAGTGGAAATGTGGATTTGAAATTCAATTAATTTGGGTGCACTTTTTGGAGGCTTCTAGAAGTTCTTATCGAAAGCTATATAAGAAGAGGTTGGGTCTTCATTTTGATCATCTCTTGTCTACTACATTGTTATGCTGCCGGAATGGTGAGTGAGTTGCTTCGAGGAATGCATACCTCCTAGCTTTGGCTTAGTTTCTTGCTTGAAAGATAGCAACTAGCTAAGATGATGGCTGTTCTTGACTCTTGAGAGCAGATTGAGCACATTGTATTTGAGTTTTTTGTAGTTTTGATAGTTTTTGAGTTGCTGGTCCACTCATAGCTGAAAGTAGTTTTTATTCATAAATCATAGAATAAATTTTATATTGTTCTGGGTAGTTTGTATATGTCATTGTCATCCCTGGGCGCCCCCTTTTGGAGAGTTTCAGATTTTAAAATGAAGATTTGGATTTTATTTTGCAGAAGTCGCTCTTCTTGAGACCGCTCTACTTCGTCATGCCTGGCAAATGTTTAGATAATTCATTGAGTGGTTGTTGCAGTCATTTCTTGGTCCTAACTTGATCTCCATCTTCTTAGGAGTTCATTGCACTTGGTCTCACGTCATTTGGAGTAGTTTTGAGGAAGTTACGAGCATTTTAGTGAGTTTTGTAGTTGCTGGTTTGTGCATTTTCAGTTGCTGGTCTGTCAAAATCAGATTGTAGAAGTTTATCTTTTGGGTTGGGTTTTGTGTGGGTTGAGTCATTTGATGATAGGAGAGATATATTACTTCATTGCAGCATTGAGACATTTCAAATACAATGATGTTTGCAGGAGAAACTCATATTGTAAGGCTGCTACAGTAGTACTGTTCAGCTATTTTAATTCTTGCAATTTCATATTTTCCCACGTTAGTGGAAGAGACTAGTCTTTGCTCAGTCTATTGTAATTCCCACGGTTGTGGAAGAGATTGGTCCTGCTCAGTCTTTCATTGTATTGCATAGATCCTCATCATCATATGATAGTGCCTTGCTCACCTTGGGCTTGGAGTGCACATGCTTGATGATTGAGTTACTTTCAGCACTGCATTGTTATCAATAGAGTCTCCACCATATGATAGTGCCATTCCCGTCTTGGGTTTGGAGTGCACATGCTTGGTGTCAAGTTTACTTTCCAGCATTGCATTACTTTTCATAGTACCTCCGCCATATGGTAGCACCATTCCCACCTTGGGTTGGAGAGCACATTCTTGGTGTTAAGTTTACTTACAACATTGTAATACTTCAAGACGCTACTGACGACCCTCTTGCCATATGACATCATTCTCATCTCGAGATTGATTGCGCATTCTTGGCAAAGAGTTACTTTCCAATTGTTGGTTTTGGTTTAAGCTAACCTTAACGGGTGCTTATTGTGCTGGTGTGATCATTCAAAAATTGAAAAAATTGGGTCAACTCATTACAGAGGCATTTGACTAGGGTGAAGCGTTCGAACAGGGGGAACCTATTGACTTGTCTTCCTCGACATCGACTTCCAGTTCACTAGTGGATGAGGAAGTGTCCGTGGCTATAGGTGGCCAAGCAGCATTGGAAGTAGGAGAGACTGAAATACCATTATTACAGCCAACCAGTTTCACTCTTCCAGCACCACCAGTCAGGGAGAGCCCACATACAATGACCTTCACCCTCCCAGTATTGCCAGTTGGAGTCAAGCGAACACTGAGAGTAGCAGCCTCATCACTAGGTGCATCGCTAGGCTGGGCGCCACTCGTTGCCATATCGTCACAATGGGCAGCCACTGCATCAGCAACTTCTGGGGAACCAGTGCCAGAAGGTAACCTAGATTCCACAACTTCCGTGGAGTTATTGCTAGAGGCTCCTTCACTTGACACAATACTTTGATCGACAACTTCCGTGGAGTTATTGCTAGAGGCTCCTTCACTTGACACAATACCTGGATCGACAGCTTTAGCCGATGCAATACCAGAGGAGGCACCAACGTGGGGGACGATCACGAGACATGAGCCTTCCCTTGTCACATCACCAGGAGCACCAAGGGTGGCTCAGATCGACAATTGGCTGGGATCACTGGGCCTCACACTAGAAATGGCCGAGCAACCATAGCAGCCGGTTGAGAGTCCTTCAGATGGGTTGGTGGGCGAGGGAGGTCTGGCCATCCACACACAACAAAGTGGGACCACCAGACTTGCCGAGGAGACGCCTGAACAACACACGAGGCCAGTGACAGTGATACATGAGCCTGAGCAGACAGTTAGGGAATCCCCTCTGGAGGGCGAGGAGCCTTCCCTAGCCATTGGAGATGAGGAGGATGAGGGTGACTCCACAGGTGGACTCGTAGTAGAAATGTCACAGCCAGACCCATCGGATCCAGTGGGAACAGTAAAACGCTATGTGGAGGAGCTTGAGCATATGGGAAGATTGATGATTCGGGTGGGCCAGGTTTCTAGAGAGCTCAAGGTCGGCTGATCTCCTCTAGTGGGATAGGAAGTCCAACACATTCGAGGATTTGTGCAGATGGGGTGCGAGTCAGAGTTTACTCGGATATTCAGTGAGGGATGGCCAGTAGGCGAGACTACTGCAATGCTACGGGCATGGCGTGGTAGGCGTCCAAGGCTGGCAGGAAGGGACGCTGGGGTTCTTGAGAGTTTATACCACATTGAGCTCACATTCTGTGATGTTTTCTATCTCATGAAATGCCAGGTGTTCTCCACGGAGGTTGCAGTATCACGAAAGGTGGAAGCATATAGACTCTTATAGAGGATTAAGGAGTCAGCTGCTGCAATGACAAACATTCAAAATGACTTGGTAGAACAGACCCGGCTAGCTAGTGATAGGGGAGCTTGACTAGAGGCCTTGGAGACCCGGGTGATCACATTGGAAGAGGAGGCATAGCAGAAAGAGGAGGCATGGGAGCGGCGAGTGAAGGAATTGGAAGACCAGTTGGCAGCAAAGAGTGCAAAGGTAGACAAGACTAAAGGTAGTTGATGGAGACAGCTCGTATGGTGAAGGCTGCCAGGGAGAGGGAGATACTCACCGATCGACAGCTCCGCACACGTACAAAGGAAGTGAGGCGACTGTGGGCAGAGCATTCTTTGACTACTTCAACATCGTCCGTGCATCTAGGGACGTCCTCACTTCCCCCTTCTCATTAATTTTGTATATTCTGTCATTCCCTTGGGTTGTCATGTCATTTGGAAGACGACTTCTTTTTAGGGGGGGATGATGTAAGTAGTATATCTTTACTTTTGTTGTAGTCAGCTGTAGTCGGCCTTGGTCGTAGTCGGCCATTTGCTAATAAAACTGTAGTTAGCGGGAATAATACATGTCATGTACTTTCGGGTAATCAAGTCTCGATTAGTGATAATTGTTGTCATGAAACGTCGTGTCGGTTGGTTGCCTAACTACCACCGAACATTATATGTACTCAGTTGTTGTAGTCGGGAACATGTTATGAGGGAATGTTATGGTTGATAACACTGTTGTACATGATATCACTGATAATGAATAAAAGCTTTTGATGTTCAAACATGATATATTTTTCTTCTATTATTCTATTTCATGTTCTGCATATGATTCAATTTGCTCAGTAGTACGTAGTACTTGAATTACATTCTGTAGGGCAAACATCCATTGTGTCATGATATAAATTGAATTCGTGTGAGGTGCAATAGTCTCTTTGTGGTAGCAAGGGGTTGTTTGTGGTTGGGATGTGATTCATTTTGGAAGTATTCAGTAATGCTTTTGTTGCATTTTAGAAACTCACTATGCTTGCAGATTTGTAGGACATGTTCTTCATGGCGGCGTCTGCATTTTTATTGTATAAGGCATTTCAAAGGCATTTCTTCAGCCTGATTCTATGCTGTAGTTACTTGTGTGAAATGGGCTGTTAGCAGGATGGCTAATGGTCAAAATTCTTTCTTGGTTGTGTGAAGCTATTGACGTTTTGATATAGTGAACATTGAAGGCTAGTGTGGTAATTTTAAATGCATGAGTCTTATTTCTGAAGAGTGTGTTTTGTGTTAAAAAGGAAGAGATCGCAAAAATTATAAAAATACTATTATTTTTCTCTTGGTTGATGGTGTGGGGGATGTGAGTGTGAACAATGGTTTTTACCTCTAATATTCTAAAGAGTTAATACATAGAGTATTTGATGGTATTCATTTCTTGAGTCGACAGTTATGGTAGCATGCTGTAGTTGTGTTTGCTCACATCATAGACAGGAGTTGTGAGGTACTTTTGGTGATATTTAACAGTGAAAAGTTGGAGCTTTTTGCCCCTAATTCGTTGAAGCAAAGCTAATTGTAGTCTCTGGGTGAAGTGACATAATGAGCAGCTTGTATCCATGCATGGATTTTATTACATTGGGAGTGATTGTGTTTTAGAAGTGTGTTTTAGTGGTGTTGTACCCCAAAATTAAAATTTTTGTTACACTTAGACATTTTGAAGAAATGAGTAAAAGTCTTGTTAAATTTGTCAAAAAGGTCAAAATTTGGGTGTGCATGTCTTATATGAGGGGTAAGAACGAAAAATTTCCAAAATTTGACGATTTAGGTCTGCTCAGAGCGACCTAATCTACAAAACCCAGATCTCAGTTTTTCATCCCTACTTTTTAGGAAAATTGCTATTTTTAGAAATTTTCTAAAAATAGTAACTTTTTTGGGTTTTTCTGAGTTTCTTTCGAAACGGATACTCACAAAACTTTCCAAAAATAGAAAGTTTGTTTGCCAGGGTCCAAATTGATTTTGATTGGTTCAAAATATGTCCATATTAGGCTGGTGCAGTCATAATCTCAAAAAGATTAGTTTTGCCCTAGTGGGTCTATTTTGTTTTTCCAGAAGCATTTCAGGAGCTTCGAAGTCATCAATGGAGGTCAGTCAGCTCCCAGGCGTCAGATTCAACACTCAAGCACTGAGCAGAAGTTGAGTTGGTGAGCATGCATGAAGAACGAGGAAAGAAGGTGAAATCTGTAAAATTTTGAAGGTGAAATCTGTAAAATTTTGACTAACACTGCTTGACATGGGTGCCCCAAGAGGAGATAGGCACCCATCTTTTTAGGGCATCAAATGATGGAATTAGGGTTTGAGCTCCTAGACAAAGTTGTTTAGAATCCTCCTAGCTCTGTAGTGAGCCCAGCAGTATAGTCAACGAATCATCCATTCACTCGGAATTTGAGGTCAAACAGGGAAGTTTCAAACAGAAGACGGAATGAAAATGTTTGAAAAGTTTCTAGGTCTGGGAACTTTCAGTGCCCCTGGTGCCCAGGGGCGCCCAGCTTTTTGAGGGGCCTAACTCAGATGTAAGGATTTGCAAAAATGCTCAATCTCTCCAGAATTCAGACGGCTTCGCAACGGGTGTCTTCTTCAGAGCATTCGACTTGTCGTTCTTCGGAAAATCCAGATCGAGGGGAAGGTATAGGATGAAGGTTTGAATTTGAAGATAAAACCTAATGAAAAATATTCTAAGTTTGGAGCAAATGGGCGCCCCTATAAGAGAAAGGCACTGATGATTTCGAAGGCTCAAATGGATGAATTTGCTAGTAAAGTTTCTAGCATGACTTCTCCGAAATAGATCAAGCTTTCCAACGAGATCACTAGCATGTCAATCTGAGTTGGCAGTCACCACATGGAGTAGGCAGAATGTGATGAGCCCTGCTGGCTCTCAGCTCTCAAAACCCTTGTTTCTTAAGTCTTAATATGTTTTTTTTTAAGTTTTTAGAGAATTCTTAGTAGACAGAAGAGAAGGGGCGCAGCATATTTTTGCTTGTAAAATGAAATTCTAAGCAAAAACTCGCAAAATGGAAATACAGAAGCTGTTATTATACTGAAACAAATAGATTATACATAACAGACATACCCGTAAATCTCCAGTTATTTTAAATAAAGAAATGGCCAGATCTACAGCTGGAAATGATGAAAACAAGCATGCAAGTACGCCATGACTCCAGAAGTGGTTTCTCCTGCTCAGAAACTGGTCACAATGCTCTGAAATGACTAGGCGCCAATGGTAGAAGCCAAAATGCACACAAAAGGAAGGCGTTTCTCTTAATTTCTTCACACGCCTTTCTCAAGGCACACATTCCAAGGCAGGCCGTACGGCTATAAGAAGGAGAGGTAGAATCTCTGGAAGAAGTCTCTGTAGCTGTGAAAGGAGGCGCCACCAGTAGAAACCCTCAATTTATTGCAAAGAACAAACAACTGCATATATGAAATCTCTGTCTGCAACTGTAGAACCTCTATGTGAAGCCCTCAACTGTACTGATTCAGCTGATCTTTCACAGCCTCAAAAGTACTCAACACTGAAGAGTTTTTCGTTCTTCAATGGACAAATTGATCATACCCTGGTCACAGGAGAATGCTCAGAAGAAAATGCACAAGGCAAATTGAAATAGTCAAAAAGATATGAGTTTCAATTGCCAGGAAATGCTTTATACCAATTGGCACGCATTTCAAGAAAGTACGGCCTTTGCAATCATTAAAATATTTTAATATTTTAATATAACCTTTTTCAATAGTTGCCATAAAATACTTTGAGCGCACTTTTCAATATTTTAAGTTATTAAAATATTAAAATCCCCTTTTGACATTTCTTAAGTGATATAAAATATTATTAAAGTCAATGTGACTTTAATAAAAGGCGTATAAGTTAAATAATTAACTTAATCACTTAAATTCCATAATGCAGCTCAAAACCGGGATAATCCAGGTCACCGTCGAGGCCGAACTCTGGAATGCCAGCGCTTCATTGATCCAAGCACTTGTCCAGCGAAAACGAACAATCAAACTTTCGAATGCATCGTGACCTCTATGGCTAGCCACAAGGAGGGTCCAATACGAAGAACTAACGGTCGCCAAAACAGATCCGCGCTGAAAAGGGGACATTCTGATTTGCCACGTCAACCTATGCAATGGTCTTAGCATAGGATGAGGAATTCCACTCTTCACTAAGAAACATGCGCCTCAAAGCTCCCTTCGACCGAAGCAAGGATTGTAATGTGATGAAATTTGTTGCAAATCAGGTTATGCTAGGACGAGATGACTCCTTTTTCCTCATGTATTGCCTCATTAGGTTGAGGATCCATGTGTGTTTGTATATGAATTTACAAATGTTTTTGGCTGACTGCACACATGTTTTGATCCATGGAAGCTTGCCAAAATCCTCCAGTATGAGGTCAAGGCAATGGGTAGTACATGGAGTCCAAAATAATGATGGGTGCCTCTCCATCAATAGTCTACCTGCAGCAACATGATTTGCTGCATTAGTCGTCACCACTTGCACCACATTCTCCTCACCCACCTTAGCTAGGACTTCCTCTAAAGCTTCACAAAGGAATGTGGCATTTTTGGCATATCCTAAAGTATCAATTGATTTGATGACTGCGGTGCCACTTGAAAAAGAAACAAAATCAATGATTCAATAAAGCATAAATTAAAAATATTAATCACTAAATCAATACATTGTAGGAAGTGCAATCACCTAAGGAAGAAACACAAAAATTCAACAATGTCCTATTTCTTCTATTAGTCCAACCATCAGTCATGATGGTGCAACCTTTCCTCCTACATATCAACTGTTGCTCCTTTATTGTGGCTTTTACATCAGCCATCTTTTGTGTCAAAATTGGGCCCTTTATGTCATCTTCACTAGTGGCTTTGAACCCCACCTGTCTAATAGTAATGGCATCAACCATATTTTTCCAATAAGGAGACCTAACACATGTTACAAATAAATAAAATAAAATAAGTGTTTTAGAACAGAGAGTTTAAATTTGAATTCGACATACCTTTAAATATAAAAATTCAAGAGACAAAGGATCAAGCTATAAGTTTTTAAACAATCAAACAAAAAAGAATTACCTAGCTAAATGGAATGGAATGGTGCAATAGTACCAAAAGTCTCCAATTGCATGTCTAGTTGTATCATGTATGTCCTTATTTCAACCCATGCTCTCAATCGACGGTTGGGAACCCAGAGTAGTGCATGGCAAAAGATATGAATCCATCCTAGATATATGAACTCTAGGCCCAATGCTAACACTGCCATTGGCACTAGCACTAGCACTAGCACCAACACCAACACCAACAAGAACAAGGCCACCAACATTAGCTCTATCGGGACTAACACTTGAAGAAGGACGAAATGGAGGCATAGAATAAGACTCTCCACTACCACCAATTCCCTCCATCTCTTCTCTTTGCCTCTTTTTCACTTATTTTTGTAGCTCAAATGTTTCTAGTTGCATTTGCACCATACGAATAACCTCAATAGGCACTTGTGGGCATGGCACATCATCATGTGCTGGTATATGTGCAAGATGGTATTTCAATCTATTAATGCTTCCTCTATTATAAATTGTTTTACAATAAGAACATTTTATTACGAGAGCCTTATGGTTGTCATTGTACCCTGTGAACATAAGCTTTTGATTCTTGGAATCCAATTGGAGCGTTTGGCATCTGGAATCCATACGTATGCTAAAGAGCCAAAAAAATTTAGATGACTGATCCTAGGTTTGCGACCAGTCCAAGCTTCCTCAGGAGTCATCCCCTTGATAGCCTGTGTAGGAGACCAATTAAGGAGATAGAGAACAGTGTAGATTGCTTCTACCCAAAATTTATCAGGAACACTCCTGTGTTGTAACATGGAGTGGGCCATCTTAGTGATTGTACAATTGCGCCACTCGACAACTCCGTTTTGCTGAGTGTAGGGTGTGGTTAATTGATGTTTGATGTCGTGTGTATCACAGAAGTTGGAGAAAGTAGTAGAACGAAATTCACCCCATTATCTGACCAAAGAGTGATTATGGAACAACCAAACTCTTTTTCTACTAAGGCCTAAACTTCTGAAATACAGTAAACACATCTGATTTTTGTCTAAGAAAGTACACCCACATTTTATGACTAAAATAATCAACAAAAAGCAAGACATACCTGCAACAATAACGAAAGGTGTATTCATTGGCCCACATACATCAGCATGAACCAACTGTAGTACCTTGGAGGCTTGCCATGAGTCACCATTCGTGAATGGTGTCCTGTGCTACTTCCCAGCCTAACAAGCTCCACAAACGTCATGATACTGAGTTTGTTCTCAAGTAAACCAACTACAAGTCCCTCGCAAGCTAGCTAAGAGAGATAGTGCACATTTAAGTGCCCATAGTGCTGATTCCAAAGATTGGTGATGGAAGAGTTTCCGGCTGCCATGGCTAACTCTAGAGAATCACCTGTATCCACAAGTCTGTATAGACCATGATCCTCGATACCAACAACCACAGTGGTGCGAGTCTCCTAATCAACAATCGAACACTTGTGTGCATTGAATACCACATCCAACTGAGGAGAATTCCGCATAATCTAATTGACAAAGAGAAGGTTCGGTTCCATGCCAAGAACGTAGTGCCCTTGCCAGACTGAATTTGAACAGTGCCCTTACCGACAACGGTATACGCTTCACCTCCTCCAAAAATAACTGAGTCACTGAAAGGAGAGAAGTCTATGAACCAATCGCGCCGATGGGTGAAGTGTTGCGAAGCACTTGAATCAATGTACCAGGCAAAGGACTTCACATGATCTGTAGGTCTTTTAGCCATAAGGACGTAAAAGGCAGATTCCTTCTACTCAATGAGTTCGGCAACATTTACTTTTTGTTGAGACCCTCCCTACTTCTGTTCAGAAGCCAAACATTGACGACAATCCTTTTTCATATGACCATATTTGTGGGAGTAATTACACTAAATGTTCTTCTTGGGGCTTCCTTGAGGTTGAGTTGAGCCTTTCTGCTGCGAAGGTTCGCCTTTCCCTTTGTTCTTAGCTTGAGACTTGGCTGTAAAAGCTTGCTCTGTAGAGGATGAAGAGGCACTACTACCAAACTATTGTTTCTAATGTTCTTACTGCAACAGTATGGTACAAAGCTTAGGAAACTTCAAATCAACACGAGTCGAAGTAATGTTGAGAGTTTCAACAAAGTGCTCATAAGACTTCGGTAGACTTTTCAAAGTGATGACTACCATGTCTTCTTTCTCCATCTTCCGACCAATTGCCTCCAACTGATCATAGATGGCTTGAATCTTTGTTAGATGCTCTTGTAAGGACATTCTCTCATCCATCATTATTGAGTATAGCTGGTTCTTCAGAAAGAATGCACGGCTCTTGTTGGAAGTTTCATGCAAGGTTTTCAAATGCTCCCAAATCTCAGCAGCTGTTTTTCCGAATGGAACCTGTGGAAGCTGATCATCGGTAACTACAAGCTTAATGAGCATCACCGCTTCACGATTTCGCTTATCAAACTTTCTTGGTCTTTACCCGCTATTGTTGGACGAGTAGCAATGCCTAGAACAATTTGATCAAGGTAGTGATATTCGAAGATAGTCATCATTCACTGCTTCTAGTGTAATGTCCCTTGCTAAACTGATGTGAATTTTCCAATTTTAGCACTTGGACATTTCGTCAAACATTTCGTTGGCAAAGTATCTATCTGCTGTTTTTTTGTTTTCTCTGTGATTTCAGTGCATATGGTGACTCAAGTTGCAATCTACTAATGACTGAGATGTATAGAATAAATGCCAATGCAAAGGTTTCAAATCTTACAAAGTATTCATAGAAGCTCATCAAAATAGGCTGCTACAGGAAATAGCCATTTTAACAAACAATTATTATGCAACCTTCAAATTCACCTTTATTGCCCCCAATCATAAATGCTTGTGATAATGGAGCTGTTACAGGACTATTGGCAGCAGTGTATATGCCTGGAACTAATGCAACCAAATAATGAATTGACTCCAAAATGACAATACAGGTTATGACAACAATGTATGAGCTATGCAAATCGTAGACTACTGTAGAAGAAAGCAGAGACTTAATGCAATGAAAAATATGTAGTGCAAATACAATGCTAGTCTTATTAAAGAAAATGTAACCTGACAAAGAGCAGAATATTCAATCTTGCAGCAAGTTCATTTAACAATCATTACTGAATGATATGCGGCTCCAACAAAGATTTGTGTGAGCGGCCCAACTTGATAGAAGAGCTTATGTTTAAACTTCCAAGAGTCACGTTTTTGACTTAGACCAGCTCAATGTCCCTATAGATGACCACGTTCTCCTTATTGAAATCGTTCTTTGGAGTCAGATGCGAACACGCCTCCTTGTTTGTCATATTTGAATGAAATGGCTTCCTTCAGCTTATATCACTTAGACTTATCTGTAGACGTATTTTTTCTTGTCTTATGCTGCCAAGACGTGTTCTTCCCAAACTCTTAAGTCAATCAATATGACTTCAATAAAATATTGCTTCCCACAAGAATTTCGATATGCCCAGGTGGCATCCTCAAAAATGCAATTCAATCTCCTCAATGATTTGTCTTTATTTGATTTTGCCTCTATATCAAACGGCTCTACCCAAGTTCGATCCTTCTGAATATTTGTCCTATGTGCAAGTCACGACAAAGACAAGATTAATTTTGCCCTTCAAAGTTGATGACACATGGAGCCGCACTAATAAATTAAACCGATTAATGTAATGTGCTAGATATTATTTGTCTAATCTAGAATAAACCTTGACAATTCCCTATTTGCCTTGTAGCGTAGCTTTCCAAAATATTTGCAATGAATATAATATTCAATGTGGATTTTCTATCTCATTATTCCTTTGATGCTTCCCTTATGATAATTGGCCTGATGATTCTTATTAAATCGATTCCTCAGAGATATCAATCAACTGACAATATCTCAAATAATCGAATCCTTCTAGACTAAAAGTATTCACCAACCTGCAAATATATATTTTATCAATCTTCTTAGATTTGGCCAAAGGCCATTAAATTTGATAATTCTCCTAATCTGATTGCAACAATACAATAGCTATTGCAATGGTGATGATGAGGTAATAAACCAATTACCTCAACTATTCAACTAGAGCAGTAATACAACTACTGCACCTGTAGAATCTCCTCAATGAAGCACAAATTGAACCTTTGAAGTGAAGCCCACAATTAGCAATATTTCAGCTAATATTTCGTAGCCTTAAAATTGCATAACCAATGACAGTTTTCGTTCCCAATGGTTGGAAATGGCAGGAACCCTAGCTGGCTTCCTCACCAAACAATAACATCAAAGCAAATATCAATTCCTAGATAATTAGAAGCTTGGCTAACCTTCTATTTATACTTTTCTCCAAGAGCATCTAGAAAATTTTCAAATAATAATATAATATTTGCACTTTACAAATATTTAAAATATGACTTTATAATATAAAGTGCAAATATAACATTATAACATAATATTAAAAGAATAACTTTTATCTTTAATAATAATTGAACATTATATCTTAAGAAAACTCCTTATTTCTCCAATTCAATTGAATCTAGGAAAATGGAAACCATCATTGGACTAGGTAACTACCTCCAAAAAACCCTCTAACCAAGCTCCTTAGCCTACGAGAGTCAGGAATAGGCTAAACCCTCTATAAACTGATGCTCACAACAATGGGGACATTACATCTAGGTATTATAATTTCTACCATTGAATCACTAACTGCCTTCCAACATAATGTTGGTCAAAGATGCCATCTTTCATGCTTTCCGAAGCATGAAAAA
>VDFB02333488.1:0-26135 GCA_007258455.2 Sequoia sempervirens
CAATGATCGTTTACGGTGGCTATTCCAGGAGACGGTAAGAATTTGGTGGTGGTAGGGTTTCCAAGTTTTGAGGTGGTTGTTGCTTGGAGTTTGGGTTTCTGACTGCGGTTTCTTTCTGGGTTTTCAGAGAGCTTCGCAGTGGTGTGTTCAGTTTGGCATTTCGGGCAACTTCGCGAATTTACTATTTTTAGTAAATTCTATTTCTGGCAGTGGACAGTTCGGGTACAGTTCAGTTGGGTCACTTCTTCGGTTGTTTCAGCTGGCACTTCAGTTCTTGGCCTTGGGCGCATTTTTCTGGGAGAGATAAGTAATTTCATTATAATATTATTATTTTAATATTATACCCCTTGCCTAGCAGTGCAACTTTAAGTTGTTTTTAAAAAGGGGACTTTTGAGGGTCCAGGCGTCATAAGGAGATAAATTATAATTTTAAAATGTCAAATATTGAGACAAGTAAGTGGGACGCCCTTTTGAGAAGATTATTTTATTTTAAAAAGTGAAATGTTTTATTGTTGAAAATGGACGCCATCTTTGGAGGGAAAAGGTGAATTTGAAATTAGGGTTTGGGCGCCCTTGGAAGCTTCTAGATGTTTCTCTCTCGTCTATATAATCAGGCCTCAGCTCTTCATTTGGCATCTTCTGTCTACTACACCGTTATGCTGCTGGATTGTATTCAAGCACTCGCTTCGAGGAAAGCACACCTCCTAGCATTGGCTCATCTTCTTGCTTGAAAGATAGCAACTAGTTGAGAGGTTAGCTTGTATTAGGTTTGAATTGCATTTTCTAGTTGAGTAATTGCATTGTTGGAGTTCTAGTTTACATTTTCTGTCATATTTTGATGTTGCTGAATGTCATTTGGGAATGTAAGAATCGCTCATAGCTCATGAAATAAAAATGTTATCATTCTGGGTATTGGATCTTTCAATCTGTTTATGAAGGGCGACCATGCTTGCCAGTTTCCAGATTTTTATTATGTCTCTTTGATTTTATAAAGGAAATTCGCCCTTGCAGCTGGGCCGTACCATCTTGAGGTACATTGGAGTTTGTGCAAAAATAAATAAGGCTTGTTTTGAGTGGTTTAGGGATTGCATCTTGGGCGCCTGCATCAGTATAGTAATCTGCATTTGATCTTTCGTCAATAGGATGTGTTTAGAGTGAGTTATGTGCATTTTAATGAGTTTTCATGCTGCTGTTCTGTATCATTTCTGTCAAAAACAGTCACATCAGATTTGAGAAAGTTCATTGGTGTGTGAGGAGTTGATATTCAGTGAGCTTGGGAGTGTGAAAGGGAGTTCTTAATTTGATATAGCTTCGAAAGGATTCTAATCTTAAGATATTGACAAACTCTCTAATTTATTGTAAGCTGAACAGTAGTACTGTCAGCAATTCTCTCCTCTCATTTGGTATTTACTTGTACTGCCCACTGAATAAGTGGAAGAGGCTGGCTTGCCGCCTTTACTTTCTTGCATTGTAATTTCCTAAGTCTCCGCCATATGGTCGCCTCTTATCCATCACGGATTGAGTAGCACATACTTGGTGTTGAGCTCTTTTCAGTATTGCAATAGATAGGGATCCTCTGACCGAATGCTCGTCGTTCGCCGGCGCATCTCTGGTTAGAGTTCTTGTTCAGCATTTACTTTGAGATCCTCTGACCAATGCTCACACCTTGCCCGCATCGGGATCCTGGTGTACATTCTGGTTAGAGTTACTTTCTGCATCGTTTTGGTTTATGCTAACCTTAACGGGTGCATGTTGCATTGTAATCTTTTATGAAAAAACAAAAAAAATTGGTCCGGTTCATTACAGTGGTATCAGAGCCATGATTCTGCCAACCTGTGCCCAACAGTGATTCAGTGGTCAGATGAGTGACAGTGATTGCAGATACTTCACCAGAGGTCAGGCCAGAAGACAACAGATACAGCTTCCGTCAGTGCCAGAAGCAGATACTTTTTCAGAGGCTTTGAGAGAAACTGGAATAACAGTGGATACGGGTAAAACAGTTGAGAACATGTCAGATAATCTTAGGACAGCCATGGAAGAGAAGGATGCAAGGATGGAAAAGAAGTTTGATGGAATGATTGAGATGATGTCTCGATTACTTGCTAAAATGGATCAGCAAGCTACTCAGAACCATATTCCGAATCAAAACCATGCTACAGGAGAAAGCAGTGGTGTCAATGGAAACAACGGGCATAATGGAAACAATGGTAATGGAGGTAGTAGAACCATTGGACAGCATGATGCCATCTCTAGCGGATCAGCCTCTAGACCGCTCTTTCCTACATTCACTCCAAGAGAAGAACAACCAGTTGAAGCTCCCGTTCCCTTGGTAGACGATGCCCGACAAGCCTATATGGAGTATGCTACCCTACCCCCTGATCTTAGGAACCAATGGTCCTTTGATCAATTCTTGAATCAGAGGGACAGAAGACAAGGAAGAAGAGTTGATAACCGAGCTAATTGGGTTCCTAGAACTGATTTCCATCAAGCCTTAGGGAAGGTAACATTGGCTCACTTCGATGGAAGTGATACGTGTTCAGCAAGATCATGGGTTCAGAAGTTAGACAACTACCTTTCACTTCGTCCCATGCCAGAAGAAGATGCCATCAAGTTTGCAACACTCCATTTAGAAGGAGCTGCCCATGAGTGGTGGTACCATGGTTTGGTCACTCTTGGCCATAACCTTATTCGAACCTATGGAGAATTCACCAACAAGCTGATTGAAAGGTTCGACACTAAGGATCCTGAAGTAAGATTTCGCGAGCTTGCACAACTCAAACAGCATGGCTCCTTGGATTCTTACATTGCTGATTTCCAGAGACTTTCTGTGATGGTGCCCAACATCACCGAAAGAAGATTGGTTGTGTTGTTTTCTGAAGGTTTGGTTGAACCCTTGAAAGGATGGGTTAAAGCTTTCGATCCACCAAGTCTTGATGAGGCAATCAAGAAGGCTCGTAGTATGGAGTTATCAGCCCCTAGGCCTAAATTTCCGCCTAAGCCTTTTGGCCATAAGAGGGATAAGGATAAAAGACATTCTTCTAATCAGCACAAGAAGTTCCCACCTAAATTGACTGAAGAGCAACGTGAACAGCTCAGAAAGGAGGGCAAGTGTTACACATGTTTAGAGCCTTGGACTAAAGGCCATAGATGTCCTGGAAGAGGGCGTTATAATCAAATGGGAACCTATTCTGATTATGAATCAGCATTTGATATGTCTGATCAGCAGTCTTATTTCGGGGACAGCGAGGATGAAAGAGCCACAGAAGAGTCCGATCATGAGCAAGGAGTTGGGGGCCCTATTGCCCAACTCTCTAGTTTCCAAAAGAACGAATCTTTCAAGGTTCGTGGTGGAGTTGGAGGCCATCGTATTGTTGCATTAATTGATACTGGTGCAACGCATAACTTCATTGATGAAGGTGTGGTTGCAAAGAGAGGTCTCAAAACTGAAGAATTTGAAGGCTTCAAAGTCATGGTGGCTGATGGGTTTCACATTTCATGCACACGAAGAGTTCCTAACATGTCCTTGCAGTTGGGAAACTATGAAGTCAAAGATGACTTCTATGTGGTTACTATTGGTGACACAGATGCAGTCTTGGGCATACAATGGTTACGCTCACTTGGTGAAATCTCTCTCAACCTACAAACCATGGAGCTCAAGTTCCAATCTGATGGTAAGAGAGTTGTTTTGAGAGGAATGTCTAATGGTGGTCCTCGTATAGTTTCTTTCAAAAGGATGGAAAGGCTGATTAGACATGACCAAGTGGAGTGGGCTGCGGAATGCATGGTTCTTCCTGCCAGTCCAGTTGAGACCAATAGGGAATATCCTCCTGATATTCAATCCATACTCACCAAAAGGAGTAAGGTGTTTGCTGATCTACCACCTGGGCCACCACCAGAAAGAGGTGCTGAGCATGTTATTGAACTTAAGGAAGGGGCCAAACCAGTCATTACAACACCGTATAGATATCCTAAGAAGCAGAAGGACGAAATTGAGAAGAACATAAGAGAACTCCTGGAGATGGGCTTCATTCGCCCTAGCAAGAGTCCCTTCGCTTCAGCTGTGGTTCTTGTGAAGAAGAAAGACGGCACCATCCGCATGTGTGTAGATTATCGTGCCTTGAATCAAAGCACAATAAAAAATCGGTATCCTATTCCTCGGATCGATGAGCTCATTGATGAGCTACATGGTGCTAAATTCTTCTCCAAAATTGATTTGAGATCGGGTTACTATCAAATCCGGATGAGGGGCTCAGATGTTGAGAAGACGGCATTCAGATGCCACTATGGTCATTTCGAGTTCCTAGTCATGCCCTTTGGCTTGACTAATGCTCCAGCCACTTTCCAGTCTTGCATGAACAGAGTCTTCCAGAAACAGTTGAGGAAATTTGTGTTAATTTTCTTTGATGATATTCTCATCTTCAGCAAGACGTGGGAGGAACATCTCAAGCACTTGGAGGAAGTGCTTAGCATTCTTGAATCAGAAAGTTTGTTTGCAAAAGAGTCCAAATGTGAATTTGGAATGAAGGAGCTGCTCTACCTTGGCCACATAATCAGCGCTGAAGGGGTGAAGGTTGATCCAGAAAAGATCAAGGCTATAGTAGATTGGCCACCTCCAGAAAATCTGACTCATTTGAAGGGATTCTTGGGTCTTTGTGGCTTCTATAGAAGGTTCGTAAAGGGGTATTCTCAAAGTGCTGCTCCTCTTACTGACCTCACTAAAAAGGGGGCTTTCATGTGGTCGGAAAAAGCTCAGAGTGTGTTTGATAAGTTCAAGAGAATCATGAGTTCTTGTCCTGTATTGGCCATACCAGATTTCTCCAAACCCTTTGAGTTACAGTGTGATGCATCAGGAGAAGGTATTGGGGCTGTTTTGATGCAAGAGAAGCATCCAATTGTATTTGAAAGCAGAAAATTAAGAGGGGTTGAAAGGACCTATTCTATCTATGATAAAGAAATGCTTGCAATCATGCACACATTAGCCAAGTTCAGACAGTATCTGGTGGGGAGTAAATTCGTGGTCAAAACTGATCACAACAGTCTCAAGCATTTTATGCATCAGAAGGATTTGAATGAGAGACAGCAGAAGTGGGTGAGTAAGCTACAAGCTTACGATTTTGACATTGAGTATGTCAAAGGGAAGAATAACATTGTGGCTGATGCTTTGTCCAGAAGGCCTCACTTGAGCTCATTGTGTGAGCTTAATGCTGATTGGAAGGAGTTGTTGCTTGCTGATTATGCCAAAAATCAGTTTGCAACCAGCGTTATTGAAGGTACTTTTCATGATGAAAGGTACAAGGTAGTCGATGGATTGATCCACTACAAGGAGGAATCTTCTTAGTGGCCAATTCTAAACTTAAGAAGAAGATTTTGGTGACTTTCCATGACAGTCCACTTGCTGGTCACCAAGGGTACTTCAAGACATACAAGCAGATTCGAGAGAGATTCTCTTGGAAGGGGTTGAAAGATGATGTTCAGCGTCACATCAAGGAGTGTAGTACTTGTCAAATGAATAAAAATGAGCACTCTCTTCCAGCTGGTCTACTGCAGCCACTTCCCATTCCAAATCAAAAATGGGAGAGTATTTCTATGGATTTCATCACCGGGTTGCCTAGGGCTCAAGGCAAAGACTGTATTTATGTTGTAGTGGACAGATTGACCAAATTCTCTCATTTCTTTGCCATCAAAAGCACATTTACAGCAGCTCAAGTTGCAGATTTGTTCTTCCATGAAGTGTTTAGACTGCATGGGTTGCCTAAAAATATTGTGAGTGATAGGGACAGCAAGTTCCTAAGCACCTTTTGGCAGGAAATTTTTAGAATGAGTGGTACGGTGCTTACTCCAAGCACTAGCTATCACCCACAAACGGATGGTCAAACGGAGATTGTGAACAAGTGGTTGGAGGGCTATCTCAGAAATTATGTCTCGGAACAGCAAAGAGCATGGGTAAAATGGCTCCACTTGGGAGAATATTGCTACAATTCATCTTTCCACATGTCAATAAAGATGTCTCCATTCATGGCCCTCTATGGTTACGAGGCTCCAAGCTTTGCTGATTTGGTGTTTGGCGATAGCAAGGCTCCTCAAGCCAAGGATTGGTTGCAGCAGAGCCAAGATGTTTTGAAATCTTTGAAAGACAACCTTCAAATGGCACAAAATCAGCAAAAGATGTACGCTGATCAGCAGCGTGTTGAGCGCTCATTTGATGTTGGTGACATGGTATATCTTCGGCTTCAGCCCTACAGACAGTCTACACTTAAGAAGAGTGGAGCTGAGAAGCTGAAACCACGCTTCTATGGACCATTCAAGGTTGTTAGGAAGGTTGGAGCGGTGGCCTATGAGTTGGAACTACCTTCGAGTAGTAAGGTCCACAATGTCTTCCATGTGTCTCGCCTCAAAAAGGCACTTGGACACAACGTTGTGGCTTCATCACAGTTACCTCCTTTGGATGAAGAAGGGCAGTTGACTTTGGTTCCAGAACAGATTATTGATTTCAGAGAGCGTTCCTTGAGGAGGAGAACAATCAAAGAGTATTTGGTAAAGTGGAAGAATTTACCATTGGAGGATGCTACTTGGGAGGATGAGGAGATTCTACAGCATCCAGACTTGCGATTGCTTGAGGGCAAGCAATCTTGGGGAGGGCGGACTGTAATGTCCCCTTCTCAGCAATGATCGTTTCTGTTGACCGTTGGCCTATTCCGGAGACCCGTAGGCTGTGCGGATGGTGAAATTAGGGTTTCCAAGTTTTGAGGTGGTTGTTGCTTGGAGTTTGGGTTTCTGACTGCGGATTCTTTCTGGGTTTTCAGAGAGCTTCGCAGTGGTGTGTTCAGTTTGGCATTTCGGGCAACTTCGCGAATTTACTATTTTTAGTAAATTCTATTTCTGGCAGTGGACAGTTCGGGTACAGTTCAGTTGGGTCACTTCTTCAGTTGTTCAGCTGGCACTTCAGTTCTTGGCCTTGGGCGCATTTTTCTGGGAGAGATAAGTAATTTCATTATAATATTATTATTTTAATATTATACCCCTTGCCTAGCAGTGCAACTTTAAGTTGTTTTTAAAAAAGGGGACTTTTGAGGGTCCAGGCGTCATAAGGAGATAAATTATAATTTTAAAATGTCAAATATTGAGACAAGTAAGTGGGACGCCCTTTTGAGAAGATTATTTTATTTTAAAAAGTGAAATGTTTTATTGTTGAAAATGGACGCCATCTTTGGAGGGAAAAGGTGAATTTGAAATTAGGGTTTGGGCGCCCTTGGAAGCTTCTAGATGTTTCTCTCTCGTCTATATAATCAGGCCTCAGCTCTTCATTTGGCATCTTCTGTCTACTACACCGTTATGCTGCTGGATTGTATTCAAGCACTCGCTTCGAGGAAAGCACACCTCCTAGCATTGGCTCATCTTCTTGCTTGAAAGATAGCAACTAGTTGAGAGGTTAGCTTGTATTAGGTTTGAATTGCATTTCTAGTTGAGTAATTGCATTGTTGGAGTTCTAGTTTACATTTTCTGTCATATTTTGATGTTGCTGAATGTCATTTGGGAATGTAAGAATCGCTCATAGCTCATGAAATAAAAATGTTATCATTCTGGGTATTGGATCTTTCAATCTGTTTATGAAGGGCGACCATGCTTGCCAGTTTCCAGATTTTTATTATGTCTCTTTGATTTTATAAAGGAAATTCGCCCTTGCAGCTGGGCCGTACCATCTTGAGGTACATTGGAGTTTGTGCAAAAATAAATAAGGCTTGTTTTGAGTGGTTTAGGGATTGCATCTTGGGCGCCTGCATCAGTATAGTAATCTGCATTTGATCTTTCGTCAATAGGATGTGTTTAGAGTGAGTTATGTGCATTTTAATGAGTTTTCATGCTGCTGTTCTGTATCATTTCTGTCAAAAACAGTCACATCAGATTTGAGAAAGTTCATTGGTGTGTGAGGAGTTGATATTCAGTGAGCTTGGGAGTGTGAAAGGGAGTTCTTAATTTGATATAGCTTCGAAAGGATTCTAATCTTAAGATATTGACAAACTCTCTAATTTATTGTAAGCTGAACAGTAGTACTGTCAGCAATTCTCTCCTCTCATTTGGTATTTACTTGTACTGCCCACTGAATAAGTGGAAGAGGCTGGCTTGCCGCCTTTACTTTCTTGCATTGTAATTTCCTAAGTCTCCGCCATATGGTCGCCTCTTATCCATCACGGATTGAGTAGCACATACTTGGTGTTGAGCTCTTTTCAGTATTGCAATAGATAGGGATCCTCTGACCGAATGCTCGTCGTTCGCCGGCGCATCTCTGGTTAGAGTTCTTGTTCAGCATTTACTTTGAGATCCTCTGACCAATGCTCACACCTTGCCCGCATCGGGATCCTGGTGTACATTCTGGTTAGAGTTACTTTCTGCATCGTTTTGGTTTATGCTAACCTTAACGGGTGCATGTTGCATTGTAATCTTTTATGAAAAAACAAAAAAAAAATTGGTCCGGGTTCGCATTTTCCCTTTGAAAACTTTTGAGGAGATTGTTGTGTAACACATTTTATGATAATAGATCTTTTCATTGATGATGGAATTCGTCTTGTCATGAAATGCTAGCAAGGTTTCTTCTTCCTTTCCTATCCAAGTAGATTAAATTCATGCAAGTAGCTTACTTTGGTGTGTGGTGTTTTATTGAGATAGCTTCGCTTTATTCCATACCACTAGCGGCTTGTTGATGATAAGTTCGCCTTGTGTGGTCAACTGGACATTATCTTGAGTTTAACTTCGGTTATGGTTTATATGCTTATATGCGTCGTTGTGATGGTGTATGCATGTTAAGTCATAATTTGAACATCCTTTGCTATTTCCATTGAAGATTGCACCGATTTTACTGAGGCTGTCCGACGGAGGCTAGGTGAAATCCGGTTGAAGTCTATTGAAACGAAGCTCCACATATCCTGCATTTAGAATAGGACATAAATTTCTTAGGCCTTATACCCTTTTAAATTCCGCACATTTCCGATTAGTATTAGGAATCCCGTGCTCACCTGCCAAATCATTCGAATTACATGAAAACCCTTAGTCAGCTGTCTGCTGTCAACCGCCGAACAATTGTGTAAGTCCCCTTGACATACCAGCAATATCACATCGAGCCAAACTGAGCCTATTCGCACTTAAGGAACCTTGGAGTTGAAAGCATGATCTTACTCGCAATCTTAGCATGCTGAATACTTTGTTCAAGAGAGGATAGAGCGTCCGTTGGGAGACTTTATTCTGTGTTGATGCGGTCTCAAAAACCACGTCAACAGAATTGGCGCTAGAAGGAGGGCGAATGCGAATAACAGCTACAGCATACAGTTGTGTTGAAGTAGAAAGGGTTTGAAGTACAAAAGTTCTATTGGAGAAGGTTATCATGAGACAAGATGGTGTTCTTTCAGGATTGAAGAATCTCGCGCGCAGCCACTAAAAGAAGCAGTACATCCTGGATCGTATCACGTCATTTTCGCCAGACAAGTTGAAGAGGATCTTGAGGTCCACGCCCAGTTCATCTAAGGATTTTGTGGAGTTAGAGCTACCTACGAGATCAAAGAAGAAGAAAGAAGTTCATTCAAGCAAAGAAGTCGAGTCAGGTGAAGAATTTTTATCAAACGAAAAAGTTCAATCAAGCGAAGAAAGCGGAGAAGAAATTTCAAATTTGTTCAGAACTCCACCTAGTGCTTCGAGGTTCGCTCAACCGAAACAAGTTGTACAACAGCCAGCCCAAGTGATTCTGTATCAGCGGCGACAGCCAGTTCAAGCAATGGCTCAACCAGGAGGTCGGCAAGGAGGTCAACCCGCCCCAAACGGTGCTACATGGTTGGTTACCAACCCATCTCCGCTAGAGTTCCAAGACTACCATGAGATGCCAAAAAATCCTGAAAATTTTTGTCCTAAGTTCATTGCCAATGATGTTAACTACACGGCTGAGGACCATATCAAGATGTTTGAAGGTCACCTACGCAATAGGCAGATTGGATATGCGGACGTGGCTTGCCGCCTATTTCCATATTCTTTGGGAGAAGAGGCTCACTTTTGGTTCATTCACTTACCAATGGGGTCTATAAGAACATGGGAGCAGATGAAGGAAGCCTTTATCGGAAAGTTTGCTATACCAGCCACCCCTGTAGAGCTTTATCGTCAATTTGCAGAAGTAAGAAGACAAGACAAAGAGCCCATCCATGCATTCAACAATAGGTTCCAAAAGGCCCTCAATAGGTTACGCACTCCTTATGTTATTGATGACACTCGAGAAAGCTACTATTCAGCACTTGATCCTTTGACTGCAATGTTCGTAAGATCTCACCCCACTCCAGCAGATATAAATCAAGCTTACGCTAAAGCTGTTGAAGTAAGTCAAGGTTTAGGACAGAATATAACTGGACCCTCATTATATACTGGTCTAGTTACAGTAAACAATCAAGTGCCAACGATCGCCTCAACATGGAATCAACAAGTTCCGGCGCTAAATGTGATCCCACAGCCAGCTTATCAAGTTCAAACACCATCAAGTCAACTAGTTCTCCATCCTGGCGTGCCTTTGTCCCAGACGCAAGTTACACAGCCTGTTTATCTCCAAAACACACTGCCACCAGTGAAAACTTCAGAGGAGAAAGATGAAATGAAAGATTTGATAGAACAAGTGAAGAGGCTGTCAGCTGAGGTAACTCACCTCAAAAATCAAAATAGTCAGACACAAACTATGCAGCGAAATTATCAGGCACACCAAGGTGCTAACCGAGGATATCACAATAATCCTCCAAGTCATCAGGATACCCATCAAGGATATAGTCATGAAAACAGTCATGGGTATAGGAATAACAATCAAGGATTTCAGAAGAGGTCTTGGAATGCAGGACCCAACAATGGAGGTGTCCCATCACCGTTGGACAATCCGCCACCTCCTGAAAACCGTCCTGCGGATAGAATTTATATGGCCGAAGCTGTCTCGTCAGGATGGTGTAGGTTGCATAACATGAACCAGCACTCTGAACTTCAGTGTCACGAGTTCCAAGTTGTGGCTGGTATTCTCAAAAGTGAAGCAAGTAATACAGGGGCCACAGAAAATCCTCCAATTACAGGATATGAATTATTCCCGGCACCCAGATATGATCAAGCATTGATAATAGAAGATTGCAATGTCCCGCCTGAGTTTCAGAGTTACACGCCCCCACAAGTTAATCGCCAATTTCCATCAGCTTCATCAAACGCTCCCGTGGGGATGCCAAAGTTTCAAATACCGTCAGAAGTTCATGCCACATATGCATCACCAGAAGAGCCTCTCCATAGAGATGGTTATATTTTTTCGCCTCTCAATAATAGCGTGTTGGTAGAAGGAAGAGGGGAGGTGCAAGCTTTTCAAACATCCAGAGGAGCGACACCTAAAGGTATATCAGAGGAATTATCATCAGAAAGAGCCACTGACATCATCAATACCTCCTAATAATTTTACAACTCCGCCGCACCCCAACGCAAGCAATAATCCAGGTTTACCAAGAGATTCTCCAGAGTACAGGCGGCAGAATGTAACTCAAGGCGGAGGAGGACAACAAGTCATTCAACAGCCAATTCATCAAGCTGAGCAGAGACAAAAGGAAAGTCTTCCTAGAGAGGACGTGAAAAGACTTGGCTCTTATGTGTTAGAAGAATTCAAAAGGATGAAGGTTAGTCTCCCCTTACATGAGTTGATGAAGATTTCAGAGGTTCGAGACACAATTTTGAGAAGTGTGTATGAAACGCCCGTTGCGAGGAGTACATCACAAGAAGCAAACAGTGCATCAAGGAATCCTCCTGTGAACACACAGTCTCGTCCTATGCAGAGTGCAAATATGGTAGAAGAGGTGCCTCACGCTCCATTTGACACTTGGGAGGCTCCGCAACAGCCTCAAAATTTCGTAGGTATGGTACAAGGTTCTTCAAACGCTCCTGAAAAGTCATGGATCGAAGATAAAAAGAAACGATTCAATATTCCTGCGGAGCAAAAGCAAAAACAAGAGCAAACGCAAAATCCAAGACAGGTTGTTCAAGACAGTCAAATTTCAGTGGACAGAAAAGATGAGAAGAAGAATGCTTCAGTAGAAGAAAAGAGGAAGCCAGTTATATTTTATCAGGGGAAGGGTGAGCCAGCCCCATTTCTGGTTTCAGTCAGAATTTTTGGAAGGTTATTGCATAATTGTTTGATCGATTCTGGTGCATCAAGTAATGTCATGCCTTTGAAGGTATGTCAGGCGTTGGGTATAATTCCGCTCCAGACCAACAAGAAAGTGACTCAGCTGGATAAGACTGAAGTTCCAGTTGTAGGGGAATTAAATGGTATTCATATGCAGCTAGCGGCGGATCCCAGAATTCAGAGTCGCATCGACATATCAGTTGTGGATATACCAGATGGTTATGGCATGCTATTGAGCAGAGATTGGTCCAGAAAATTGAATGGATACATTGCGACTGACTTCTCCCACATGTGGCTTCCATGGAAGGGAGTTCCAAATCAGATAAAAATTGAAAGTACACCACGGCTCAAATTAATGATTACAGAATGTCGTGAAAATAGTGATGTTTTATTCATGGAAACTGATTTGGGAACGTACAAGCCTGTTAAGAAAGAAGTCCTCACACTGCAAAGCTCGGAGGGAGAGAGGTTTTCAGGGGATACCCCTGCCTTCACCAAAGTGTTGATTGAAAATAATTCAAGTAGGAATGAGAATGAAGAGACGTTCAAAGATTCTATGTTAAAAGATGTAAAGCAAGAGACAGAAAGTGCCCCCATCAGAGACTTATCGTTACCCATTTACGAAGCTTTCTATTCAGAGAACACAGGTGCCACGAGCAAGATAGCCTCAGAGCAAGTTACAGAGATGATTCAACAAGTCACTTTAGAAGAAGAATGTGGAGAAGTCCATAAGAAAGAAGATTGGGTTCAAACTAGGTATTCCCAGCCGACGCGCTTGGAGGAGAAAAGAGATGAAACTCTGGGAGGTTTCACCATGCGTCAAAAGGTCATGAACGGACGGATCGACAAATCATGGTTGGACTCTGGTCAAGCTTCTGAGATCCTGGGAAATGATGCATTTAAGTTACGAACAAGAACAGGAGGGGATATCCCATTGCCGGGTGATGGGAGATTTCTCAGGCATTATTTCCAGTCTTAGGTTCTCTCCGAGAGCCTGCTCTGTAACATAGTTAGATTAGGGTTTGCTTTCCAGTTTGTTTGCTTTCCGTTTGCTTTTCTGTTTTCCGTTGTTTTGGTTTTGGTTTGTTGCCCTTTGGGTTTTTGGTTTGGCGTTTCCGTCCCTTGAGTTGTCCGCTCAAGTGGTTTTGGTTTGGGAATGGGCAAGGATTTTGGGTTTTCCCGTTGCGATGGGGTGATGATGTTTTAACTTTTCACAACGTGGTTCTTTCCACTGGAATTTGCATAAATTTTTGAAAAGGACTAAGGTTGTTTTCCTCTTGTTATCATCCAGTTAGAGATTGAACTCGTCTCGGGAGGTTAATCCGTTATTGTGTCTCAACACACGAGTCTAAGGACCTTGAAAATCTTACCTATCTCCATTCTGAGTCATTTTGGTTTCTTGGGAAAGGTTTTGGCAGGTGAAAATCTTACATCTTGCTTCAGCGCCACTGCAATTCTCAAACCCATTGGAGGCTTCATTGCCTGCCAGCCAATTGAGGAATTGACGGAGAAATCAAATGATGGAAAAGAAAATGTGCTTGAAAGAAAAATCTGAAAGAAAAAGAAAAATGAGAAAATGAAAATGAAAGAAATATCACAAGATATTGGTTTTGGGAACATACGAGTAACTCCACCGGGGCTATGGACGCCCGGCTGGCAGTGGAGCAATATTCGTGAGAATTGTAGCGATAACCTCGTTGGGGCTATGGACGCCGGACTGGCAGCGAGGCAATGTCCAGGATGCTTTTGAAGTTAAGATATTTATATAACCTGCTACGGCCGATTCCGGAAGTCGAGGTGGTTTAGAGATGGAACGAATGCATACACTCACAAGGTTTTAAATGAAAGTGTTTTGATCCAATATCGGATTTTTCTCCCCTTTTGAGTAAGTGTCTTTCCTGTATGATGGTTCGAGGAAGATTTAATCAAAGCTCAATTCTTAAAGTGTTTTTCAACACTTTCCCGTGGGGATGCCAGATGTTGTGACCTTTTTCACACATCGCCCCATTGCCGATGGGGACCCCTAATTTTTGCTCCATTCTGCTCTTTTTGGCTTTGGTTTTTGGTCTCTCTCTCTCTGTCTGTCTCTTTTCTATGGTCTGCCTTCCGGGGACGTTCCCGTCTTTGAACTTGAACGAGTGAAATTTGGCCAAGTCTGAAATTAGGGTTTTGAGTCTTTCCAACCAATTTGAGGTCGAATAGGGTGAGTAAATTGAAAATTGAGCTTAACATTGTTGTCAGCATGTTTCCAGCAGGCTTTCAGCAAAATTTCAACAGATTCCGAGGCACTTACTATTTTTAGTAAGTGTGAAATTTCATGCAATTCATCAGCATTTTTGAGGTTCCGACAGTCACATGGCATTCATAGCATATCAGACTGCTTGCATGCCAAATTTGAGCGAAAACAGACGACTTACTATTTTTAGCAGTCCAGCTTCCGGAGCAAATTTCAGGGTGCAGATGCAGAGTTTTTCTTTGCATGTCTGCATATTCCTTCTGGGTTTTTCAAGACCTTCGCGATGATGTAACATGCAAGACGAGGTGACAACTTTCAGAATTCAGCCTTCCGAGGCTATTTTTAGGGTTTGCATGTCGAGATTTCTTTTGCATGTCAGGTGATTCCTGATGGGTTTTTCGAGAGCTTCGCGATGGTGTGACATGCAAACGAGGATTCTCACTCAGTAAGGAACTTGCTATTTTTAGCAGGTGTGTCCCGGCAGCCGCCACCTAGCAGTTCAGAATCACGAGCTGATTGCAGTGCCACAGAAACAAAGGCAAACAGAGTTCATTTGGGATGCATGCAAAGCGAGTTAGGGTTTCCAGCTTCGGAGCCTAAAAATAGGCATCAAAAGTCAAAATCTTCAAAATCCGATGTAAACCACTGCAATCAGCGTTCTTTAGGCTATCTGCTGGAAAAATTTCAGGTCAAACGGAGCACTTACTATTTATAGTAAGTCAAATTGGAAACATGCTAAAAATAGTAAATCAGTTGCATGCGTCAGTGTCGGCAGTAAGGTCACGTGGTGAGGAGCGCCTCATTAAAATTTCAACTCGATCGGAGCAATGCAGCTATCAGAAACATGAGGTTACTATTTATAGTAAACCACCTTCAGAAACATGCTAAAAATAGCAGGTCAGCTAAAAATGGCAATGTCGACAGGACAATAGAGCTATGAGGATGCTACGTTCAAAATTTCAAGTTGATCCAATCTTCAGGAGTGCAAAAATGAGAAGGTTTACTATAAATAGCAGGGTATGAGAAGCTGGCGAAAAACGAAGAAATTTGTCTAAGTCTGGAGCTTTATCCTCCTGCCACCTCAAAATGCGCCCAGCTCAAAGAGACATCAAAAAAAAATTCTAAGGCAAACTCGTCCTCCTCCTGGTGAAATGCGCCCAAGGGAAGCTCATGGAAGTTGAAAATTTTTCTAAGTGTTTGATATCCACTTGCCCCCCCTAAATGCGCCCATCCTCCTATCTTCATATGCGCCCATGATGCAAAGGCAAGTAGATGGCGTTATAAATTCATCCTTCACCATGCCTAAAATGCGCCCACCTCTCAAGTCAAAAGTCAAACATGTTGATAGAGACGTTATCCTTTACCCCATGCAATATGCGCCCATCCTCTTCAACATAAGAAATGCGCCCATGTCTAGCAAGAAAGTCAAAGAGTCAAAGAAGCTTCATCCGCCTCACTATGTGAAATGCGCCCATAAGGCTAAGAGGTCAAGAAGTCAACAAAAGTTCATCCTTCAGCTTATGAGAAATGCGCCCAAAACAGATCATATGAAGACAAAAGTTTTAAATTTTTCTTGACCCCACCACATATGCGCCATGAAAAAGTAAAGTGTGGAGTGAAAAACGGTAAACAAGGTGAAATGGAAAGGATAAAGTGACTATGGCGTTGAAATGTAAAAAAATTCTCTCCTAGATGTGGGGTGCGCTCAAGGTAAAGATGAATAAATATACTTGGCGTGGAAATTTTAAATGTTTTTCAGGGAGGAATAAAATACAAGACGTGGAAAGTAAAGATTGCTAGGTGTTTGAAAATGTTCACCTTCAAGTGTGATGTGCGCCATGCATAGTGTGCTATAAAATATAAATACGGTGTTGAAATAAAAAATTACTAAGGCGTTGGAAGCCAAGTCTTCTTGCAAGTATGAAATACGCCTGAGGTAAGGTGAATAGGAGTTGATAAGTAAAGGCGTTGGAACTTCAAGTAAGAATTTTTCCAAGGGTGAAATAAAATGTGAGGAGAAGCAAATTGCCTAGGCGTTGAAATTGCCAGACAAAAAAAAAATAATAAATAAATTAAGTGTGATGCGCCTTCAAGAAACTTTCTAAGCAAGTTGAAATAAAAAAATTCTTCACCACAGGAAGTTGATGAAATTTTCTCATCACTGGCGAGATGGAGTGGAAACGAATAAAATTTTCCAGGGCAAAATTTTCAAAGTTTTTCAAGATGATTTAAAAATTTTCTAAGGCATGAAGTATTCCCTTCCTCTAGAAAATATGCCTAAGTCTGGTGAGATGGTGAATTTTCCCAAGTTCAGAGTGAATTTTGCCAGTGATGAAGTCAAAAGATGTTAGCAGTACAGGAATAAAATTTTCCAAGTCAGAGCAAAATTCTCAGAGGGGATCGAAGAACGAGAATAAATTTGATGAAAGAATATTTTCTAAGGTTCAAAATTCAAGAAAAATTAAATGAACCCGTTCGTTGGGGACCCATGGAGTCGATGCGTTCTGGAGAAAATTTTCTTCTGGGTATCGAAGATTGCCAATGAGGAGTTAATTTTAAGGTCTTCCACAGCTTGTCGAGGATTCTGGGATGAAGATTTTTAAGTGAGCACCAGGGTGATGTATTTCCTAAGGGAAATTTGAAAATTTTCTAAGGCAAAAATGAAGAAAATGCGTTTTCAAGGTAAGATCCTCCAGACGATGAATTTGAAAGGAACTGCCTAGGTGAATTTGCTCAAATCCTTCGTGAAGATAGTTTTCTTGAGCCAGAAATGAATAAAATCGAGGTTGTCAGAGCTCCAGCAGGTGAAGTGAATTTCTTGAAAATGCGGTCGAAGTAGATGATACGCCCTTGAAGAGGGTGGATTGAAAATTTGGCTAAGGCATGAAGAATCTGAACGCGAAAGCGACGAACACTGGGAAGATGGAACGTAAAAATCTTGGTAGGTAAGTTTTTTTTGAGTTTATATTGTGAAGTGTTCTAATGCTTCTCTCCTTGCTTGTTTTGCAGGAGGAACGTTGAAGCCTGAGCACGATGTCTGGAAGTGGAAGCACGATGAAGATGAGTTTCAATCTCGAAGGAGGAAAATTTGCAAGAAAATGGCTAAGTGTTAAGACTTAGTATAACTCAAAGTGACGAAGATGAAGACCCTCAAGTGGAAGAAATCAAAGAACAACGCCAAGAAAGAAGATCGAGAACAGTGTGAACGCGTCTACAAGTGGAAATCTTCTAGAAGGATGATGGTGGACATTATGGCGCATTTATTACCCCACTCTCCTCTGTGGCGGTTTTTAGGGCAATATTATTTAGGGCTGAGGTGGCACGATTCTGGCCACTCTATTGATTGTAACCCTAGCCGTCTTTTGGGACTTGGCTAGCTATATAAAGGGGGAGTCCCCCTCATTTGTAATTCATTAGAATTAGATTAGACATTGGAATAGTAGACATTAAGAGAGTATTAGCATTAGAGTTAGTAGTGTAGCATTGTAGAGCATTTTTGCATAATTTGGAGAAGAGAGAAAGTTTTCTGTAATGTCCCCTTCTCAGCAATGATCGTTTCTGTTGACCGTTGGCCTATTCCGGAGACCCGTAGGCTGTGCGGGTGGTGAAATTAGGGTTTCCAAGTTTTGAGGTGGTTGTTGCTTGGAGTTTGGGTTTCTGACTGCGGATTCTTTCTGGGTTTTCAGAGAGCTTCGCAGTGGTGTGTTCAGTTTGGCATTTCGGGCAACTTCGCGAATTTACTATTTTTAGTAAATTCTATTTCTGGCAGTGGACAGTTCGGGTACAGTTCAGTTGGGTCACTTCTTCAGTTGTTTCAGCTGGCACTTCAGTTCTTGGCCTTGGGCGCATTTTTCTGGGAGAGATAAGTAATTTCATTATAATATTATTATTTTAATATTATACCCCTTGCCTAGCAGTGCAACTTTAAGTTGTTTTTAAAAAGGGGACTTTTGAGGGTCCAGGCGTCATAAGGAGATAAATTATAATTTTAAAATGTCAAATATTGAGACAAGTAAGTGGGACGCCCTTTTGAGAAGATTATTTTATTTTAAAAAGTGAAATGTTTTATTGTTGAAAATGGACGCCATCTTTGGAGGGAAAAGGTGAATTTGAAATTAGGGTTTGGGCGCCCTTGGAAGCTTCTAGATGTTTCTCTCTCGTCTATATAATCAGGCCTCAGCTCTTCATTTGGCATCTTCTGTCTACTACACCGTTATGCTGCTGGATTGTATTCAGGCACTCGCTTCGAGGAAAGCACACCTCCTAGCATTGGCTCATCTTCTTGCTTGAAAGATAGCAACTAGTTGAGAGGTTAGCTTGTATTAGGTTTGAATTGCATTTCTAGTTGAGTAATTGCATTGTTGGAGTTCTAGTTTACATTTTCTGTCATATTTTGATGTTGCTGAATGTCATTTGGGAATGTAAGAATCGCTCATAGCTCATGAAATAAAAATGTTATCATTCTGGGTATTGGATCTTTCAATCTGTTTATGAAGGGCGACCATGCTTGCCAGTTTCCAGATTTTTATTATGTCTCTTTGATTTTATAAAGGAAATTCGCCCTTGCAGCTGGGCCGTACCATCTTGAGGTACATTGGAGTTTGTGCAAAAATAAATAAGGCTTGTTTTGAGTGGTTTAGGGATTGCATCTTGGGCGCCTGCATCAGTATAGTAATCTGCATTTGATCTTTCGTCAATAGGATGTGTTTAGAGTGAGTTATGTGCATTTTAATGAGTTTTCATGCTGCTGTTCTGTATCATTTCTGTCAAAAACAGTCACATCAGATTTGAGAAAGTTCATTGGTGTGTGAGGAGTTGATATTCAGTGAGCTTGGGAGTGTGAAAGGGAGTTCTTAATTTGATATAGCTTCGAAAGGATTCTAATCTTAAGATATTGACAAACTCTCTAATTTATTGTAAGCTGAACAGTAGTACTGTCAGCAATTCTCTCCTCTCATTTGGTATTTACTTGTACTGCCCACTGAATAAGTGGAAGAGGCTGGCTTGCCGCCTTTACTTTCTTGCATTGTAATTTCCTAAGTCTCCGCCATATGGTCGCCTCTTATCCATCACGGATTGAGTAGCACATACTTGGTGTTGAGCTCTTTTCAGTATTGCAATAGATAGGGATCCTCTGACCGAATGCTCGTCGTTCGCCGGCGCATCTCTGGTTAGAGTTCTTGTTCAGCATTTACTTTGAGATCCTCTGACCAATGCTCACACCTTGCCCGCATCGGGATCCTGGTGTACATTCTGGTTAGAGTTACTTTCTGCATCGTTTTGGTTTATGCTAACCTTAATGGGTGCATGTTGCATTGTAATCTTTTATGAAAAAACAAAAAAAAAAATTGGTCCGGTTCATTACAGTGGTATCAGAGCCATGATTCTGCCAACCTGTGCCCAACAGTGATTCAGTGGTCAGATGAGTGACAGTGATTGCAGATACTTCACCAGAGGTCAGGCCAGAAGACAACAGATACAGCTTCCGTCAGTGCCAGAAGCAGATACTTTTTCAGAGGCTTTGAGAGAAACTGGAATAACAGTGGATACGGGTAAAACAGTTGAGAACATGTCAGATAATCTTAGGACAGCCATGGAAGAGAAGGATGCAAGGATGGAAAAGAAGTTTGATGGAATGATTGAGATGATGTCTCGATTACTTGCTAAAATGGATCAGCAAGCTACTCAGAACCATATTCCGAATCAAAACCATGCTACAGGAGAAAGCAGTGGTGTCAATGGAAACAACGGGCATAATGGAAACAATGGTAATGGAGGTAGTAGAACCATTGGACAGCATGATGCCATCTCTAGCGGATCAGCCTCTAGACCGCTCTTTCCTACATTCACTCCAAGAGAAGAACAACCAGTTGAAGCTCCCGTTCCCTTGGTAGACGATGCCCGACAAGCCTATATGGAGTATGCTACCCTACCCCCTGATCTTAGGAACCAATGGTCCTTTGATCAATTCTTGAATCAGAGGGACAGAAGACAAGGAAGAAGAGTTGATAACCGAGCTAATTGGGCTCCTAGAACTGATTTCCATCAAGCCTTAGGGAAGGTAACATTGGCTCACTTCGATGGAAGTGATACGTGTTCAGCAAGATCATGGGTTCAGAAGTTAGACAACTACCTTTCACTTCGTCCCATGCCAGAAGAAGATGCCATCAAGTTTGCAACACTCCATTTAGAAGGAGCTGCCCATGAGTGGTGGTACCATGGTTTGGTCACTCTTGGCCATAACCTTATTCGAACCTATGGAGAATTCACCAACAAGCTGATTGAAAGGTTCGACACTAAGGATCCTGAAGTAAGATTTCGCGAGCTTGCACAACTCAAACAGCATGGCTCCTTGGATTCTTACATTGCTGATTTCCAGAGACTTTCTGTGATGGTGCCCAACATCACCGAAAGAAGATTGGTTGTGTTGTTTTCTGAAGGTTTGGTTGAACCCTTGAAAGGATGGGTTAAAGCTTTCGATCCACCAAGTCTTGATGAGGCAATCAAGAAGGCTCGTAGTATGGAGTTATCAGCCCCTGGGCCTAAATTTCCGCCTAAGCCTTTTGGCCATAAGAGGGATAAGGATAAAAGACATTCTTCTAATCAGCACAAGAAGTTCCCACCTAAATTGACTGAAGAGCAACGTGAACAGCTCAGAAAGGAGGGCAAGTGTTACACATGTTTAGAGCCTTGGACTAAAGGCCATAGATGTCCTGGAAGAGGGCGTTATAATCAAATGGGAACCTATTCTGATTATGAATCAGCATCTGATATGTCTGATCAGCAGTCTTATTTCAGGGACAGCGAGGATGAAAGAGCCACAGAAGAGTCCGATCATGAGCAAGGAGTTGGGGGCCCTATTGCCCAACTCTCTAGTTTCCAAAAGAACGAATCTTTCAAGGTTCGTGGTGGAGTTGGAGGCCATCGTATTGTTGCATTAATTGATACTGGTGCAACGCATAACTTCATTGATGAGGGTGTGGTTGCAAAGAGAGGTCTCAAAACTGAAGAATTTGAAGGCTTCAAAGTCATGGTGGCTGATGGGTTTCACATTTCATGCACACGAAGAGTTCCTAATATGTCCTTGCAGTTGGGAAACTATGAAGTCAAAGATGACTTCTATGTGGTTACTATTGGTGACACAGATGCAGTCTTGGGCATACAATGGTTACGCTCACTTGGTGAAATCTCTCTCAACCTACAAACCATGGAGCTCAAGTTCCAATCTGATGGTAAGAGAGTTGTTTTGAGAGGAATGTCTAATGGTGGTCCTCGTATAGTTTCTTTCAAAAGGATGGAAAGGCTGATTAGACATGACCAAGTGGAGTGGGCTGCGGAATGCATGGTTCTTCCTGCCAGTCCAGTTGAGACCAAGAGGGAATATCCTCCTGATATTCAATCCATACTCACCAAAAGGAGTAAGGTGTTTGCTGATCTACCACCTGGGCCACCACCAGAAAGAGGTGCTGAGCATGTTATTGAACTTAAGGAAGGGGCCAAACCAGTCATTACAACACCGTATAGATATCCTAAGAAGCAGAAGGACGAAATTGAGAAGAACATAAGAGAACTCCTGGAGATGGGCTTCATTCGCCCTAGCAAGAGTCCCTTCGCTTCAGCTGTGGTTCTTGTGAAGAAGAAAGACGGCACCATCCGCATGTGTGTAGATTATCGTGCCTTGAATCAAAGCACAATAAAAAATCGGTATCCTATTCCTCGGATCGATGAGCTCATTGATGAGCTACATGGTGCTAAATTCTTCTCCAAAATTGATTTGAGATCGGGTTACTATCAAATCCGGATGAGGGGCTCAGATGTTGAGAAGACGGCATTCAGATGCCACTATGGTCATTTCGAGTTCCTAGTCATGCCCTTTGGCTTGACTAATGCTCCAGCCACTTTCCAGTCTTGCATGAACAGAGTCTTCCAGAAGCAGTTGAGGAAATTTGTGTTAATTTTCTTTGATGATATTCTCATCTTCAGCAAGACGTGGGAGGAACATCTCAAGCACTTGGAGGAAGTGCTTAGCATTCTTGAATCAGAAAGTTTGTTTGCAAAAGAGTCCAAATGTGAATTTGGAATGAAGGAGCTGCTCTACCTTGGCCACATAATCAGCGCTGAAGGGGTGAAGGTTGATCCAGAAAAGATCAAGGCTATAGTAGATTGGCCACCTCCAGAAAATCTGACTCATTTGAAGGGATTCTTGGGTCTTTGTGGCTTCTATAGAAGGTTCGTAAAGGGGTATTCTCAAAGTGCTGCTCCTCTTACTGACCTCACTAAAAAGGGGGCTTTCATGTGGTCGGAAAAAGCTCAGAGTGTGTTTGATAAGTTCAAGAGAATCATGAGTTCTTGTCCTGTATTGGCCATACCAGATTTCTCCAAACCCTTTGAGTTACAGTGTGATGCATCAGGAGAAGGTATTGGGGCTGTTTTGATGCAAGAGAAGCATCCAATTGTATTTGAAAGCAGAAAATTAAGAGGGGTTGAAAGGACCTATTCTATCTATGATAAAGAAATGCTTGCAATCATGCACGCATTAGCCAAGTTCAGACAGTATCTGGTGGGGAGTAAATTCGTGGTCAAAACTGATCACAACAGTCTCAAGCACTTTATGCATCAGAAGGACTTGAATGAGAGACAGCAGAAGTGGGTGAGTAAGCTACAAGCTTACGATTTTGACATTGAGTATGTCAAAGGGAAGAATAACGTTGTGGCTGATGCTTTGTCTAGAAGGCCTCACTTGAGCTCATTGTGTGAGCTTAATGCTGATTGGAAGGAGTTGTTGCTTGCTGATTATGCCAAAAATCAGTTTGCAACCAGCGTTATTGAAGGTACTTTTCATGATGAAAGGTACAAGGTAGTTGATGGATTGATCCACTACAAGGGAAGAATCTTCTTAGTGGCTGATTCTAAACTTAAGAAGATTTTGGTGACTTTCCATGACAGTCCACTTGCTGGTCACCAAGGGTACTTCAAGACATACAAGCAGATTCGAGAGAGATTCTCTTGGAAGGGGTTGAAAGATGATGTTCAGCGTCACATCAAGGAGTGTAGTACTTGTCAAATGAATAAAAATGAGCACTCTCTTCCAGCTGGTCTACTGCAGCCACTTCCCATTCCAAATCAAAAATGGGAGAGTATTTCTATGGATTTCATCACCGGGTTGCCTAGGGCTCAAGGCAAAGACTGTATTTATGTTGTAGTGGACAGATTGACCAAATTCTCTCATTTCTTTGCCATCAAAAGCACATTTACAGCAGCTCAAGTTGCAGATTTGTTCTTCCATGAAGTGTTTAGACTGCATGGGTTGCCTAAAAATATTGTGAGTGATAGGGACAGCAAGTTCCTAAGCACCTTTTGGCAGGAAATTTTTAGAATGAGTGGTACGGTGCTTACTCCAAGCACTAGCTATCACCCACAAACGGATGGTCAAACGGAGATTGTGAACAAGTGGTTGGAGGGCTATCTCAGAAATTATGTCTCGGAACAGCAAAGAGCATGGGTAAAATGGCTCCACTTGGGAGAATATTGCTACAATTCATCTTTCCACATGTCAATAAAGATGTCTCCATTCATGGCCCTCTATGGTTACGAGGCTCCAAGCTTTGCTGATTTGGTGTTTGGCGATAGCAAGGCTCCTCAAGCCAAGGATTGGTTGCAGCAGAGCCAAGATGTTTTGAAATCTTTGAAAGACAACCTTCAAATGGCACAAAATCAGCAAAAGATGTACGCTGATCAGCAGCGTATTGAGCGCTCATTTGATGTTGGTGACATGGTATATCTTCGGCTTCAGGCCTACAGACAGTCTACACTTAAGAAGAGTGGAGCTGAGAAGCTGAAACCACGCTTCTATGGACCATTCAAGGTTGTTAGGAAGGTTGGAGCGGTGGCCTATGAGTTGGAACTACCTTCGAGTAGTAAGGTCCACAATGTCTTCCATGTGTCTCGCCTCAAAAAGGCACTTGGACACAACGTTGTGGCTTCATCACAGTTACCTCCTTTGGATGAAGAAGGGCAGTTGACTTTGGTTCCAGAACAGATTATTGATTTCAGAGAGCGTTCTTTGAGGAGGAGAACAATCAAAGAGTATTTGGTAAAGTGGAAGAATTTACCATTGGAGGATGCTACTTGGGAGGATGAGGAGATTCTACAGCATCCAGACTTGCGATTGCTTGAGGGCAAGCAATCTTGGGGAGGGCGGACTGTAATATCCCCTTCTCAGCAATGATCGTTTCTGTTGACCGTTGGCCTATTCCGGAGACCCGTAGGCTGTGCGGGTGGTGAAATTAGGGTTTCCAAGTTTTGAGGTGGTTGTTGCTTGGAGTTTGGGTTTCTGACTGCGGATTCTTTCTGGGTTTTCAGAGAGCTTCGCAGTGGTGTGTTCAGTTTGGCATTTCGGGCAACTTCGCGAATTTACTATTTTTAGTAAATTCTATTTCTGGCAGTGGACAGTTCGGGTACAGTTCAGTTGGTTCACTTCTTCAGTTGTTCAGCTGGCACTTTAGTTCTTGGCCTTGGGCGCATTTTTCTGGGAGAGATAAGTAATTTCATTATAATATTATTATTTTAATATTATACCCCTTGCCTAGCAGTGCAACTTTAAGTTGTTTTTAAAAAGGGGACTTTTGAGGGTCCAGGCTCCATAAGGAGATAAATTATAATTTTAAAATGTCAAATATTGAGACAAGTAAGTGGGACGCCCTTTTGAGAAGATTATTTTATTTTAAAAAGTGAAATGTTTTATTGTTGAAAATGGACGCCATCTTTGGAGGGAAAAGGTGAATTTGAAATTAGGGTTTGGGCGCCCTTGGAAGCTTCTAGATGTTTCTCTCTCGTCTATATAATCAGGCCTCAGCTCTTCATTTGGCATCTTCTGTCTACTACACCGTTATGCTGCTGGATTGTATTCAAGCACTCGCTTCGAGGAAAGCACACCTCCTAGCATTGGCTCATCTTCTTGCTTGAAAGATAGCAACTAGTTGAGAGGTTAGCTTGTATTAGGTTTGAATTGCATTTTCTAGTTGAGTAATTGCATTGTTGGAGTTCTAGTTTACATTTTCTGTCATATTTTGATGTTGCTGAATGTCATTTGGGAATGTAAGAATCGCTCATAGCTCATGAAATAAAAATGTTATCATTCTGGGTATTGGATCTTTCAATCTGTTTATGAAGGGCGACCATGCTTGCCAGTTTCCAGATTTTTATTATGTCTCTTTGATTTTATAAAGGAAATTCGCCCTTGCAGCTGGGCCGTACCATCTTGAGGTACATTGGAGTTTGTGCAAAAATAAATAAGGCTTGTTTTGAGTGGTTTAGGGATTGCATCTTGGGCGCCTGCATCAGTATAGTAATCTGCATTTGATCTTTCGTCAATAGGATGTGTTTAGAGTGAGTTATGTGCATTTTAATGAGTTTTCATGCTGCTGTTCTGTATCATTTCTGTCAAAAACAGTCATATCAGATTTGAGAAAGTTCATTGGTGTGTGAGGAGTTGATATTCAGTGAGCTTGGGAGTGTGAAAGGGAGTTCTTAATTTGATATAGCTTCGAAAGGATTCTAATCTTAAGATATTGACAAGCTCTCCCCATTGTAAAGGTGAACGGTAGTATTTGCATCGACAATTCTCTCCTCATTTGGTATTTACATTTACTTGTATGCTTGTGAATAAGTGGAAGAGGCTGGCTTGCAGCCTTTACTTTCTTGCATTGTAATTTCTAAGTCTCGCCATAT